>JAPMUY010000783.1:0-157441 GCA_026901105.3 Galaxias olidus
GCGATTTGTGAAAAAAACAGAGGTGGGGATATTTTTTACATTTTAATTTTTAAATTCAATTTTTTTTAAATACATGTTTAACTTCAAAAATGTACAAAGGCCTATTTGAACATCAGTCTAAGCTCAAACGCAGCCTGGCCTATTCCTTGCCCGATGCTGCAAGGCGGAAAAGAAAAGCTGAAACACAAGATGAAATTAAAATTACTATTTGGTCTGGTGAAAGAGAGGTTGCTTTAGTGACTGACATAATGCGCTGCACTGATGTGATAACATTGAGAATAAGCATAGCAAAAGCAAATAGGCTTGCAGACAACTGGCTGCTTATCAGCCACAATAATTGTATTAGAGTAGAATAGCCTAATAAACTAAAATAAAAATAATATCACATTACTTACTGATGCTTAGCAAAACAGTCCGCTCTGGTGACGGACTTCTATATTTTTCTTCTTTCCCGTAGAGGCATCATCAGCAGCGTGGTGGCCTTTAATCCACACCTCTGCATACTTTTCAGCAGGAAATAATGCAACCTCTGGGCTGTTGACAAAAATGAAAAGTATGTTGTTCAGCGTGGCTACCAGCATCCTGTTCCTTTCGTCTGTTAGGATAATGTTCATTGCGCTGAACCCTCTTTCACACTCTGCTGTCGTTACAGGAAGCGTGGAAACAGTGTCAATTACTTTTTTAAGGTTCTCGCCTATGCTGCCTTGGTGAATTTTGTAGTCGTGGAATTCCTTCAGAAGTAGTACAGGGCTCGTATGAAGATCTCTGCGCAATTTGAGCATTTCAGTGTCACCGTACAAGACACGGTCTTCTTCGTCACACGGCCAGGTGTTCGGATTCAGCACCGCTGCAGCGGACAGTACCCCATCCGCATCCGCCAGTCTATACGCAATGTTTTCTGTCAGCGCGAGAAAGAAGTTTGAGCGAAAGTCTTCTGACTTCTTGCGCTGTGTTTCGCTGGACTCAGATAATGTCATCCCTTTAAAGGTTTGAGCCCTAGCATTCTCCTGTTTGAGACACTTTGTGTTCACTCCATCATTTCTTATCATGGACTGAAGCGACTTCAGCGCAATATCCACTTCTGCTTTTGCAGTGATTGCCGTGGCTTCCCTTTTCTGCAGAAACAAGGACAAGGCCTTCAGAGTTTCCTGCGCATCCTTTACACAAGCCAACTCTAGCATCTTAAATGCTTCACCCGTGCATTGTCACCATGTTGTTTCATAGCCTATATACTGTACATTAGACCTATCTAATGTATACATAGACCTATCCAACCCCCTCTGCTGTTAGCTATCTCTCTAACCCGCAGTCCTTTTTTATATGTATTTATATTTTCCATTTTCTGCTACCTGTCTCTAGCTCCCATACATGAGATGATTCCCTAGAGAAATGTGTTTAAAGCCTGACTATGTATGTACAATTCGGTGGGACTCCACTGGGTCTTATTCTATGCTGAATAAAACCTACTCTTCTGAAACTTAGGCTTTTGACTTCCAATATTTTGTATCTGGGGTTGTAATCTTCTAATTGAAAATATACAACATCCACCAACACACGAGGACGTAATGCTGCAGCGGTTATTTTAGGGGACAGGCCACTGCACTGCCTGGTCGCTGATGTTGGAAATGCAATCACATCCGCATTTTCTCGTGGAAATGCATTTCTAGTTATTTTTATTCCCACGGTTTTTGGCGCCTTAACTACGGTCACAGTTTTGACCATTTCGCTTCCATTGCAATGCCAAACTGTCCGTTCGAATGCCACGGAGTGCACTTGTACACATCTAATTAATCTGCCCACCAGTTATTTTTTTATTGTATTTTTTGCACTAGGGATAGGGTAAAGAGCTCGGTCATCCGGATGGAGCTCGGAGTAGAGCTGCTGCTCCTTCGCGTCGAAAGGAGCCAGATGAGGTGGTTCGGGCATCTGATTAGGATGCCTCCTGGGCGCCTCCCGTTAAAGGTTTTCCGGGCACGCCCTACTGGTAGGAAACCCCGGGGTAGACCCAGAACACGCTGGCGAGATATATATATTTATATCTCGTCTGGCCTGGGAACGCCTCGGGATCCTCCTGGAGGAGCTGGAAAGCATTGCTGGGGATAGGGACGTCTGGACTACCCTTTGTAGCCTGCTGCCACCGCGACCCGGCCCCGGATAAGCAGTGGAAAATGGATGGATGGATGGACACGCTTAATTTGCCCATAGACAATGAATGGGGAAACAGATTAGGCCCTCTGGTGGATTTTGAATGAAGGAGCAATATACTTCCCGTCCGAGTGAGAGTAGCATGGACTCACGATAGCTCTACAAGTCAAACCAAGTTTATCGTAATTCACCAGATTCCACCGGCACTTGGATTAAACCCATAACGTTGACAAGACACTGCTACTGAATGTGAGTTAAGTTGTATTTGTTTAACGTTAAAAATAATTCTGGTGACTTGAATTGGACAGCAAATTGCACCAAAGTTAGCTAGCCTAAAGTGTGAGTTGTGAGTATGACAGCTGGCACCGTTTTGTTTAGTTTATGATAGCTCGCTGGAATGCTGCAAAAATAACTTCTTTAATGTCAAAATTAAGGCACTGCTGGCTTATAACACGTATCAAGTGTTCCCCACAATGCATACGCGGCACAGTTTAAAAAAAAAAATCTGTTTTGATTTAGTGAACTCCATCACAATTTGGATAAGGAGTTAGTTATTTCCGTGTACGGTAGCTAGCATGCTTGTTAAACGATACAGACGGAACTACTGATGGGACTAGACTACTACTGTCTAACGTTGGGAACGTTAGTTACCATTTTGTAAATGATTATAACAGCCCCCTATTAGCCAAAATTTCATAGTTCCATTTTCTTCATGCTAAGATAATAATTAACAAGGCAAAACTGTTTTGGATTGGTTTTGGAACATGATAGGTAAGCCTTGTAGAGATTTAGCTAAACTTGTATGTTAACCAACATTTTATTGCGGTGACAGGTACTAATCTTGGTCCTTCATTCCAGCTCCAATCAAGGCTTAGTATAAATATAATATAATTAGCATAGTATGTGTAAGTTTGCAAGATAATGCATTTCAAAATATACTAATAATAATGACAAACGCATGTAGATTATAGTTTGCCATAGTATCTAACTAGCCAGACAATGCGATTAGTCTTGTTAGATAATGCCACGGTGTGAAAAACGTTGATGGTGTTATCAGGGGCGGAGAGGGGAGCGCGCCGGTGCGGCGCTCCGGAACATTTCACAATAAAAAAAAAAAATATATATTTTCAACTATCACTACAGCCACAAAGACGCAAGCGAACTTTCTAAAACAAGGCGAAAGCGCCAATGTCTAAATAGGGTAGTGAACGTGCCTCTCGCGTGTGATACTTCTAGCAACACACAAAAAAAGTGTCTCTCGGCCAACCTGGATAATCTGTGGTCAAAAGAGACTGACAGCCATAGGCGGCGGGTATGTAGTCTAGAAGGCTAAACCTTCCCTAGCCTAAACTTGTAGTCTAATAATAATAATAATAATGATGATCTAACTGCGTGGTTATATTTGTAATAGAAACAGAAAATCTAAAACAGTATTTCCATGGCTAACGTACCCAAGGCTTGCGTTTAAATGTTCGGGATTGTCAATACTTTAACTCAACAATTTCTAACCCCTGCCACATCCAAAGCTGTGCGTTATTGTGCATAATTGCTGCCATATGAACATAGTTAGTTGTCTTCCGTGGTCGTTACGTATACGTTAAGTATGATAGTAGTATTGTAAAATAGTTATAATATATAGCTTTAGGCCTACTTTTACTGTGTTTCATTATTAGTAGTGCCTTATTGTTTGCCAGTGCATATTGAATGAGCACGTTGTCCTCCGTGGGCGTTAACAAAGTTGGGCAAATATTGGCTTTCCCAATCCTCAGCCTCACCCGCCACCTATGGCGATGCATCATGCTTTATATTAATTTGATTACTCATGAACCTGTGATCCTTGGCTAAGATCACACCGAACTGCAGATATTCCACAAACGCCCAGGCAGATTTGTCTAGGTAAAATCAGTCGAACCAGATTGGCTGTGGCAGTTTTTATGAGTCACCCCCTATATAGCCTATAAGTCCGACAGCAAGAAGCTGTAGTTTGGTTATACTGACTTCATGCTTGTTGCACTTGAACAATGTGATGTTGTCCCGGTGCCAAAATTTTAAATTGGTCTTATATGCCTTGCAGTTATTTTATGAGAATTGTATGTTTGTGTAGTCGAAAAAAATAAGTGACAAAAGGGAGAGATAGAGTTAAGGCAGAATAAGTTCTAAAGCATTTTACATCACCTACTGCAAAAGAGCATTAGGTTTGGAGTGGACACATCACGCAACCGTGATGAGCCAGAGTTAGTGGGAGTACCGTCAACGAGTTCATTATGTCGTGCTTATACTGCTGCTTACTGCATGTGAATTCTATTTGTCTAAGTGGATATTAGCTAGCTGAAGTGTATGTAGCTAACTATTATACCCTTAAAGGCACCATAAATAATTGCTTGCTGCAAAACGAACTCCTTCATTTGTTACCGTAGCGCGGTTTAAATACCCAAATCCAACAATATAAAGCAGTGTCAGAATGAACAAAACAGACTGGCTGATACACGTATATTTCAACAGGCGGCAGCACAGTTTCATTAACCCTCTGCGGTCTAAGCCATTTTTTCCTATTTTTTCTTTGCCTGGTCTCCTTGTGTAATAATGCTTGTTTAACCTCAACCCTGTAATGCACAAGCACGTAATATACATCTTTTTTTTTCAGGGCTACCTTGGCTATTAGCTATTTATGCTGCATTGATGTCACATGAATGTATAAATAGTTATATGACCATAATGACAAAAGAAAAACGATGTGTAAATTTAATCTCACAGAAGTTTATTGCAAACACACAGAGAAAAATTATGAACAAGATCTTTGGCCTTTGAAAATTGCTTTACCAAGTCTTTGCATTCAGGAGAAAAAAAACAACAACATTGAAACCAACACACCTCAGTTCCTGTCTGCAATGAGGGCCACATCACACTCCTGACACTTCTAGGGGGTAGACTGGTTGACCTGCCTGGTCTGCCTCTTGAGGAGAAGCAGGGGGGCTGGCCTGTTCTTCTGTAGCAGAGGTGCTAGGCTCTTCATCCTGATTATAATCACTGTAAAACAAATACAATAAAATAGAAAAAAACTGACTAAAATATATTACAAATAAGTAAAAAACTAAAGTTACTTCACATATGCTGAGAATAAGTATAGGCTACTTACTTACTAATTATAGGCCACTTCAGCTGGATCAAGTCCCTCTTGTTCAACCAGTTCATCATCCATTTCTGCTCCAGACTCCCTATCATCGTCGCTTTCCATGATGACTTGAAGCGCTTCTTTGGTGCCGCATTTTACACCGTGACCAAACGAACTGTAAGGCTGGCTTTACACGGTGCAACTTTAGTTGCTTGAAACTTAGGTGAAACTAAGTTGCAATTGAGTTGTATAGTATAATGCCTTTTGCAACACACTTGAAACTTGTCTGCAACTCTGCTGCAACAGTTGCAAAATACTCAACTTGGTGAAACTAGTTTCACGCAACAGCCAATCAAAACGTTCATAACTTCTCACACGATGACATCAAATTACCGTTGGTGTGAGACAATTTCAACTGCTTTTATTTCAACTGGACACACTAACGATGTCGATTAAGATAATGAAACACAAAATGGTCTCTTGGACGCTTGAGAAGGAGATTATCCTTATAGACTTCATGCAAGGTTGGTAAAGTTGTTTCTGTTGATTTTTTTTTAATTTTAACAAACGTGAGCGAGTCAAAGTTTGTTACCAACATTGTTGCAGTTAGCCAGTGGCTACGTTACCGCTAGCTTAGTCAACGACAACTTTAACATGTCATGACTGTTGTTTGTTATTTTCCTAACGTTAGTTGTCCGTTTTTTTGGCTAATCTTCTTAAATCTGTTGTTGTTATCGCGATCTATGTTAAGTTATTCTCCTGACAACCGCTTCATTTTACACAGAGCGGAGATTCCTTTGGGACCCAAAAGATGATACCTATTACAAAAGGGGAGACAGAGATGCGGTCCTTGATCAATTAGCTACTCTTCTTGGTCAGGATGAGCGTGGCATCAGTTACAACCGTAAGTGGCCTTAGCCTTAGATATGATGATGTGTGATAAAGTAATCAAAAAGGTAACCTGGTAGCCTAGGTGAAATTATCAAAATAGGTAGCCAGCATTATGTAAATTTTGTTTTCTTAACAGGTACAGACGTAAAGGACAAGTTCCATAATATTAGGACAATCTTCAACCGTGAGGCCAAGAAAGTGGAGAGCTCACTGCGATCTGGCGCTGGGACTGGTGAGTAGGCTACCCCAACTATATCTACGCAGATGGACGAGATTCCTGGTGTCCCTCTAGAGAGGATTTGAAAACATGTTTGAAGACACGTTCAAACAAGTACACCTTAGATGTAGTGTAGTAGGCTAGTCTATTTTTTTTTTCAAAACTGCCAACAGCTCTAGTTCAGGGAGGTATTATCTAAAAAATGTAGGAGTGTTTACATCAGTATTTGTTAATGTGCTTTGCATATCATATTTTTTATATATCACTTTGTAGGAAGAAGCAGACAACCAGGATTATGGAGACATCAGTGCCAACAGCGGTCCAATTAATTCCATCTTTACAACCCCCGAAGCACCAAAAAAAAAAGAAAAATGTAGAGACAAAGAGAACAATGCCACTAAGATGGATATATACAGTAGCATACTCAGTTGTCTGCAGCAGCCTGTGTCAGTTGATGCCACTGATACATTCGGTAAATATGTTGCAGAGACTCTGAAGGGTATGGGGTTTCGAAACAGGGAGCTCTGCAAAGCTGAGATTCAGCAGGCTATGCTAAAACATCTTTTTAATGAATGTTGTAATGAGTGAAATGTAAATGTAAATAAGGTATGAATAATAATGTTAATTTATTGAGTGAAATGTAATTGTAAATTTAATTGTCTTCTTTGCATGTTATTTGTTATATATTTAACACTTATGTTCAATCGTATTTATTAAATTATAATTTTTCTTTAATAATTATTATTTTGTATTTATTTCCCTCCCAGAGTAAAATATGTGTTTACCAGTATCAGTTTATCAGCAGAGCAGAGATTGACACTAATACAGTGAGAATGACTAAAATAGTTTGTAGTCAATCTTGTTATTAATAATGATGTTTAATATTTACATAATTTACAAAGGATTCAGAAAGCTGGTGTCATCAGTGGTTCAGGATTACTTGCCAGCTGACAGCACCCTCATTGTTGAAGAAGTTCTTGAACTCCTCTCTGACCTCTTTGCTACAGTGGTGTAGTTGTTGCAGGCAGATCTAACACGTAGCATAGAATGTGCAGGTGCATCCAGACGCCACTCCCCAGGGATCACTTCCCCACTGAAAATGTCCCTGTCCATCAGCTCAGGTGGGGTGTAGACCTGACGGGTGCTCCTCTGACTCTGAAGGTAGTTGTGGAGTGCTACAGTGGCAAGAACCAGATCCCTGACTTTCTCTGGCTCGAGGAGGATTACGGTGTGGAACACCCTCCACCGATTGGCCATGATGCCAAAAGCATTTTCCACACATCTTGTTCTTGAAAGCCTGAATAAAACATAGAATCACGTAAAGCATCACTGTCAGATTTCTAACACAAATACTACAATACTGTCTTTAGCCTCCCCACAGTTTGTTCCTGTTGTACAGTATCCTTGAGTTATTAGAAAGGTGCTTAAAAATACCATTTACTATCACTATTATTGTTATTAATCATTTGATAAACTGACCTGTAGTTAAACTCTGGTCTCTCTGTTGAGGTGTGCCCTGTTGAAAGGCTTCATTACATTTGTCTTTAGGGCAAATGCTTCATCAGCCACCACTACATAAGGCACTGGTGTGTTCCTGGATAGCAGAGGTTTTGGGTCTAGTAGCTGCGGTGTCCCCCTATGGAGAGCTGTCCCAAGATTGCTCTTGTTCCAAACATCACCATCACTGACTCTGCCGTTGGTGCCCACATCAACATATACAAATTTTAAGTCGGCGTCTACAAGAGCCATGAGCACGACTGAATTTGTGCCCTTATAATTGCGGAAATGCGATCCGCTACGTTTAGGTGACTGCATCACAATGTGCTTCCCATACAGTGCATCCAAACAGTTTGGAAATTGCCACTATTCCTCAAAGCCCTGTGCAATTGCACTCCATTCAGGAGTGCTGCTTGGCACTTTCAAGTAGTCTGGCTTCAGGACTTTATGCACATAAGACATCATTCTAAGTATATGCCTCCCTGTATATCCAGTATAAAATGTGTTGAAAATTGTAGGGACAAACAACCTTGTAGATTGCCTTGCAGGTTTCAATCACAATGACAGAAATGGCTGGAGCACTTATTCTAAATGCGAAAGACAGAGATGCATATGATTCCCCTGTTGCCAGAAATCTGAGGGTCACAGCCAGTCTCTCAGCAGCGCTGATGGGCTCCCTCGTCACTGTTTCCTTTTTTGTGATGTGAGGTGCCACCATACTTGGTAGAGCCTGGAATGTACTCTGATCCATGCGGAGCCAGGTTCTACATGGGTAAAAACAAAATATTAACATGTTTTGAAGTAGTGGTCACAACTGTTCAGAAACAAATGTTCTGTAATGCTTTAGCTTTAGTCTTATGAGAATCATCAGATTTAGCTTTTTTGAATCAAAAGGTAAATGTACTCACCGGAGGCTCATTGGGTCAAGCTCCTTCAACAGTGTGAAATGATCCATTGGTCTCTCTTTTGAGTAGCCAGTCCCTTACCCACTGACGTTTAGCCTTTTTAGGTTGATTTTTTTTCCTCCAGCATATCTAAAAGCATTAATACACCAATAGCTCTCTTCTTACTCTCCGTGACAGTCATTATGAAACAAAGTAGCTAGCCAGTGGCAAAAAAAGCGATACAATATGTCCAAAAATTATATTACCCAGCGGTGAAATAATATGAAAATTATACAAAATAAGATAAGAATGACACTTCCCACTTGAAGTAATATAGCGAGAAAGTAATACGACAGACAGAAGGAAAATACCGATCTAGCTAGCTAGTTGTAGCTTAGCAAAATAAACTATTAAATCGTGTTGCATGAGACATTTTCTAATTTCTATATTTTGTGATTATTTTTTAATTGCTTCGTGTAACTGTCAAGTTGCGCCGAAATTCTGTTCTATGCAACTTACAACTAGTTGCGTGAAAGTTTCACCGTGTAAAGCCAGCCTTACACTACTCTTCTCATGTGATACGAAGCGAAGAAACTTGGCACATGCCTAATCAGAAACAAAGCTTCTGACTGGTCGACACGACATGAATAGTAATACATTCAGTAATACAGCCTCTGATTGGTCAGCAGACTCAACCCAAGGCATCGTGAGATCGCTAATGGCAGGCTAATTCGGGATGACGTATGACTGCATACGCCAATGTCGTATACGACATCGTCGACCCCAGGGGGTTAAGATTATTTAATTGTTTTCAATGGTAAAATAATCAGTATTGAACAAGCATTACCACTTAAGACAATATAGGCTACTGCTGATTTTATGTCTGCAGCGCTGTCCACTTCTGATATGATCGCCAGATGCCTTAAAATGTAGGTTGAGCTAACACGAGGACATAGGGGAGACTGGGGACGGTTGCAACACTTTTTGCATTTCTCTGTTACTCACAGACTAATTGACGTAGACCAGCCAAACTTGTATATATTAAACTTATATCTAATAATAATAAAAATAAATAATTTTATTTAGTTTTTAGCGCTTTTCTCTAGACTCAAAGCACTTTACATTTTCCAATTTGGTTTCCAATTA
Source organism: Galaxias olidus (assembly GCA_026901105.3). Classification (NCBI taxonomy): domain Eukaryota; kingdom Metazoa; phylum Chordata; class Actinopteri; order Galaxiiformes; family Galaxiidae; genus Galaxias; species Galaxias olidus. Next base: position 9,893 of record JAPMUY010000783.1, read on the forward strand.
ATTGCACAGAACGAACAAGGAATGGACCGACAGCTATCAAACACAATACTCAGTCTGAGTGATACCACGGCAGCCAATTTGCGCCAGACTTGCTCACCGAACACATTACGACAGACTTGCTCACACACATAGGACACACAGACCGACTCCAGGTGAATTGGCTGTGACTGGTCAGGGCACTGGTAGGAGAATGGAGCATGTTTTTTGATGGTGGGAGGAAACCAGAGTACCCAGATGAAACCCACACAAACACGGGGAGAACATGCAAACTCCACACAGAAAGGCCATTGGGTCACGTGGGGTTTGAACCCAGGACCTTCTTGCAGTGAGGCACCAGTGCTAACCACTGAGCCACCGTATCTGTCTTCTAATTACCCATACAATTTAAAGATCACTACATAGGATATAGTTCACAATATTTATATGAATGGAAGAAGTCAGATGTTGCAACTGGCCCCAAGTGGGCGGTTACACTTGTGTTCAGTTTAGCGCTGTCCACCAACACACGAGGACGTAGTAGTGCTGCAGTGGTTATTTTAGGGGGCTGGCATTTCACGGGTATATATCACCATCTAGCGTTGATGTTATGTAATTGCATGTTACATTTGTGTACTGACTGTCTTGGTTACGCCGAACACCAGCATCAATGAATGACAACATCTCGTTATTTGACATGTAAACATGGCATCAGAAGTGGGATAGCGACCTCACAATTAACAAAAACACCACGCCAGTTCAGGACATCTGCACGAATGCGCCTGTGAGTATGTAATAACGGCGTCACCATATCGCTAATTATTCCATAGGTAGTTTGATAGTTTCTAGTTAGCATTAGCGCCTAGCCATGGACAGACGCTTTCCCCTCCTGCTGTATTGAACAACAGTTGCATAGTGTGTTTCATTAGACAGGACAAACGCGTTTTCAGTTTTTTTTAAATCAAGTGATTAAACAGTGAATGCTCCAAATTTGTGTTACTTACTAAACGTTTATTAATAAAAACAAATTCATAAATTTTCAGTTGATCTAAAAGTGACATTTTTAATGTCGAAAAAAGGTTTTTAATTTTACCGAGTTGATACTTCGGTGTAGTCACGCCGTGTCTTCAAAAAGCTCTAACATCCTATGGCCAACTTTGATATTAGTTTACTTCTTTGTCTGGGAAAAATAATGAATATGTTGCTGCAGATACTTTGAAAATGTCACTCCTGGCGGCGTACTGGACTTTCGCCACCAGATGGCGCCTGGACTCTCCTACTTACGTTCATTGTTTTCACCTGGGGGTTTTTTCTGTCTATATATAGTCTCACTGCCTTGTCACTGGTTACGGGATTATTGCTTTCGATAACCGTTTGTGAATTGCCTAAGTAAACTATTTTTGGATTATCTACATTCCTGTTTTCAAGTGCTGTTTTTCTTTCGCTCTGTTCTGGTCACTTCTGTGACAGAAAAACTCACTGCCTTTACAGTTACTTTGTTGTTTACCTAAATTAAGGCTAAAACATTAAATGCGTGTATGCTGAAAACCGCGAACGTGTCAAACAACTTAGCTTTTTCATGACGCGGCCCTAGTCAACAATTCTACGGCTCCGAACCACAGTACTGCTTGCATTTGCGTTTGTACACGCATAATCAGTGCCAGATCATCCCCCGATCTAAAACACATTTCAAACCATCTCAGTAAAATGTAGGTCCCATTGCAAGATCATTCCTCAGTATTATTTGTACATATCTGCTTATTTAGCCAATAAAGCAGGCATATTCTCGTTGAAATACTATCACTTTCCCTGCCTCCCCCACAGTTCTCGCCCAATCGATCTGGCAAAAGTCAAAACTCTCTGCCCAACAAACTCCTATATTATATAGCCTATATTTCATTTATAATGATGATGATGATTTTGTATTGTATTGATCTTTGATATGTATTGATATGTGTTTTCTGCAAGTGTACATAAAGAAACTCATCTGATCCAAAGAGAATTAAATTACTTGATCTTTACTTACAAAACCTATACACTTCTCCGGCCTGTACATGCAGCACACATTGTTAAATAGACAAGGCTGTAATTTGTTTACAAATTTGGATACCATAGCATCATTTTTCAATAGACTATCTGAATATTTATTCATCACGTCTTCATAATTCAGTCCTTTACACATATAATCAAAAATATACCGAGTGTTGTCCACAGGTAATAGCCATTGCATCTTGAACTTGCTTGGTGGAATATTGTACTGTATATTATCACAGGTTCTTTGACGAAAGGTGTATATCTCTTTATGAAATTTAATAAAGTCTGGCTTTTTCCCAAAGCTGTCAAAAAACAGCCAATGTTAATGTACATCATTAGATAGACAGCTAACCAATGTTTGCCTCCTTTAGTCGAGGGGTCTGTGTTGATTACCATCATGGCAGGTAGTGACGTGATTGGCGTAGGTGGTAGATGATTGCACACCAACACGCCTAGAAAACTGGTTCTCTTTGCTATTTTCTTCAAAATGCCAGTTAATTCTATAGTATTCGGTTTTTTTCTTCTACAGGTATAATTAGTAATAATCTACCAAAACCTGTCTACGGTTAGATATTTAGATGGTAGAGTCATAAATTGCATACACAAATAAAGTAATTGTATTTTGTAATCGCTCCTGGAAATGCATTTCCATTCTTATGCTTCCTGAGCTCATTTTTGTTTACAAGGCAATGCTGGGCAAGTTACCTTTTCACCTTACTTCATTATTAAAACACAAATCCAGTAATCATAGGACACTCTCACAGGTGTATAACACCCTTGAAAGCTGCACAGTGAACACAGAACTTGGTAAATCAGCTTTCAGTTTTTTTGCCTTTGATAAATGGAATGAGATTCAACAGGAATTGAAATCAGAGCAGTTTGTTTCTGTTAAACAATTCAAACTTTTACTGGAGGATTTAGAAGCTGAAGCGTGTTCTTGTTTTGGTTAAAACTTAAATATTGTACTGTATTGTAAATATTGTATTTTAAACATTTTTTTGTTGTTTTTGCTTTTTTTATTTATTGATTTCTATTAAATTTCTTGTTGTTGTAATTTATATTGTCTGCCTTTAAAAAGGACGCTGCTAGAAAAGAAACCTGGTCTCAGTCAGTTAACCCTGTATAAATAAAATAAATAATAAATTAATGAAATATGTTGTCCACACCCCTCATCAGGACTTAAGTTAAATGCATAAAGGGTGTATCCGTTAACAAATTCTTGTCTGGTTATGGCTAGAGGTTGGTCTTTCAAATATTTTCCTGTCGCTAAAGAAAGCTGATTGTATTCACAAACTGCTGCCCCGACCCTAAAATCTGGTTGAAACAGCTTACTAGGAATTTGTACACTGTCAACACATAAAGATAAATATTTGACAGAAAGGTTTATAATTGAACGGATTCTTGGTATAATTTCCTGTAAACGCATCATTGTCTAATGCTGCAATAACCACAGCTTTAGGTGCCTGTCCAAGGAATTAGTTATCTTGATTACATACTCTAGTCCCTGCGGCAACTGAAAATGTCTTTACGCATATACATTCAATAACGGCACGATAACCATTCATGCTGGAGCTTTGGGATATCAGTCTGTCCCCCAGAGAGACGTCGACTTGTGAAAATAACGATGCTATCGGATAGTTGACAAGACCCACAGCCGTGTCCGCATCAATGATTGACCCGTCAGGTTTATTAATTTAAATTTTTAAATAAAGTTGTGAGTTGTTGATATCAATGTAGTCTGCAGAGTGTGATGACGCCAGATAGAACTTGATGGGCCCTGTATCAGTCAGAGCCGCCAGCGGGGGAATTTCTACATAGGTATTTTTTTCAATTGACGTCTGTGTGTATGGTACACAAAATAAATCCAACTCAGTTTTTGACGATTCTTCAGACTTATTGTGAAAACATCGCCATCTCCTGTTCTAAAATATACCACTAGCAAATCTATCTGCTATCTATCTTTTCCCCTGGCACGCTTTTTACGCTTTTACGCGTTTACCCTTCCTCCGCCTCTTGATGACTGACCGCTGTTTTGTGTGATGTCTCTTTTTCTTAACTGGTTGACCCCGTCTTCTACCCAGAGGACGTTTTAGCCCGCTCCTTCTCATTAATCACACCCATCACAACAGACCCCTCCTGCGATTGGTTATTCATTCTTGTCATAGCTTCTGACACCACATCGGACACAAAACCTCTTGCAGCTGTTTTGAGATGTGGTTTGGCAAAATTAAACCCTCTTTTAAACAGAGGTACAGCCTGAAAAGACCACAAAATATGCCACCAAGCCCCACCCCACCGTACATGGTCAGGGCCCCAGCATAGCCTGGGAGGCCATGTCCGGCTCGACTTTGGTAATAATTGACATACAGCTCAGGATTAACTGCATATTTATTAATAAAGGTAAATCAATTATTTCTCTCTCGGGGGATCCAGGTGTCGAATTTTTGCGGCCATCCTAGCCAACGTACCAAAACCATAAGTATTTTACCAAATTTATTATTGGACAAAATCTTTTCTACTTTAAAAACGTTATCCTTTCCTATAATTATTTTCTGTAATTCTTGCTCATAAAAAACCCATCTATCACTTCACCATCACAGTCTACCACTCTGTAAACAGGCGGATGTCTTGGTATACAGTGTAATTGTAAAATATTCACTAAATTTAAATTTTATTTCTGCAGCATTCTCTGGATTCTCAGTCTCATACACTGTCTTCGTTTTCTCTGCATGGTCACGTCAACAGGTCTGTTTGATGCTAGAATGGATAGTATGGTTATACAGTGCATCCGGAAAGTATTCATACCCCTTTACTTTTTCCACATTTTATAATGTTACAGCCTAATTCCAAAATGGATTAAATACAATTTTTTTCTCAACATTCTACACACAATACCGCATAATGACAAAGTGAAAAAAGTTTATTTTGAATTTTTTGCAAATTTATCAAAAATAAAAAATAAAAATATCACATGTACATAAGTATGTACATAAGTACACCCTTTTCTCAATACTGTGTTGAAGCACCTTTGGCAGCAATTACAGCCTCAAGTCTTCTTGAGTATGATGCTACAAGCTTGGCACACCTATTTTGGGGCAGTTTCTCCTATTCTTCTTTGCAGATCGTCTCAAGCTCCATCAGGTTGGATGGGGATCGTCGGGTGCACAGCCATTTTCAGATCTCTCCAAAGATGTTTAATCGGGTTCAAGTCTGGGCTCTGGCTGGGCCACTCAAGGACATTCACAGACTTGTCCGGAAGCCTCTCCGTTGTTATCTTCGCTGTGTGCTTAGGGTCATTGTCCTGTTGGAAGGTGAACCTTCGCCCCAGTCTGAGGTCCATAGCGCTCTGGAGCAGGTTTTCATCAAGGATCTCTCTGTACATTGCTGAATTCATCTTTCCCTTGATCCTGACCAGTCTCCCAGTTCCTGCCGCTGAAAAACACCCCCACAGCATGATGCTGCCACCACCATGCTTCATTGTAGGGATGGCCAGGTGATGAGCAGTGCCTGGTTTCCTCCAGACATGACGCTTGGCATTCAGGCCAAATAGTTCAATCTTGATTTCATCAGACCAGAGAATTTTGTTTCTCATGGTCTGAGAGTCCTTTAGGTGCCTTTTGGCAAACTCCATACGGGCTGTCATGTGCCTTTTACTGAGGAGTGGCTTCCGTCTGGCCACTGGCCACATAAAGGCCTGATTGGTGGAGTGCTACAGAGATGGTTGTCCTTCTGCAAGGTTCTCCCATCTCCACAGAGGAACACTGGAGCTCTGGAACACTGGAATGTTGAGAATTGTTTTTTATTTAATCCATTTTGGAATTAGGCTGTAACATAATAAAATGTGGAAAAAGTGAAGGGGTATGAATACTTTCCGGAGGCACTGTGACTCTGCACCAGGTCCTGAACGATATCAATATAACGTTGGAGTTAACAGCTGTCAGGTACCTTCACATCCGCGTTTTAAGAGTTCCGTTAAATTTCTCCACAACACAAGCTTTAAGTTCGCTACCTGTTACAAAGTGAATGATGACAGTTTTTTTGACAGTTTTTTCATTAACTGTCTTAAATATTTATTAGAAAACTCTTCTTAAGAAATCTCTTATAAATATATAATAAAGAAAACTCAGAAAGGTATGATGCTGAACAATACAAACTTTAATATCAGAAGGTTTTAGTATACAGAAAACCCACCCTCTGGGGTCTGCTTGTCTACACACATACAGTATATATACCCCAAAGGTTACAACTTATATGTTTCCTATTGGCCAAAAGAAACTGCAGAGGTAAAGTCCTACACATTTGTTTAACATTGTCATTGTAAACCCCTCCATTCCGAAGAAATGTAAACAGCGCATCATACTCCTGTGAATACTTTTGTTTCTTCGGGGCCAAACCGCTGTCCGGTGGAACTGGTTGATTTGTCAGGTGTTGATTACGGTCTTTTAGTAGTCATTTGGTTCTCCATTTTAGTAACAAGTGAATATTTCTCTCAGCGCAGTCCTTAATGTCTGATTAGGACACAGGGTTCTCTTTAAATACATGCCTTTCCGTCTTGAGAAAAATAAAACACACCTCCTTAGCCAGGAAAGAACACGCTAGCCATCTGTATCGCAATATTCATTTCCTGCTCTAATAAAAATTGGTGGGGGGCTACAATGGGAATAATGTCACCATTGCTGTCTTTCAAGCAATAAACTTAACCATCGTTTGATGTTTAGAAATCCGCCACGAAAGTCTACGGCTGCAACACCTCTCTATTTCAAAGAATAAGCTAAAATGAAACCCCTATATTTAAATTACCTTTTTTAAAACGGCGCCCCAATACAACCGGTAATAAGCCTCCAGATCCCATATTATTGTCTTTTACTTATTCGGCCTACAAAATACACTTGTTTATTACCAACGTATTTTATTGAACAGATCAAACCACACACACAAACAAGCTAGACGCACACACATTTCTCTCCGCAGCACGGACAAACTACTTAAAGCATTTCTAAACTCTCATAGCATCGCATTTTCAAAAAAACTCATACACACACACACACACACACACACACACACAAACACCAGCTCAACGCACACACATGCGCGCAAGCACACACACGTGCACCATACCGCCCTCTAGTCTCTGCTAGGTTTAGGCAAGAGGAGGTGGCATTCATGCTCAACAATGGTCCAACTGGATGAGGGACCTCCATCTGTTGGAAAACTTTAAAGAGGCTCGGTGTTTCAAGCCTATAAATGCTTCGGCGAGGCAACCTTTAACCAGCTGCATCACCTTGCAGACGCTAGCGAGGAAGGCTATTGAACTGTGTTACCTGCTACAGAGGAGCAAGCGCCATTGTACTTCTGTCATTGCAAAAGCTAGAGTAGCCTCACTCAAGCTGATTGCCACACATGCAGCTTATAGCGGCCGCGATTGTAGCACGTATGGACAGAGAACGCTGAAATCAGAAATGTAGCTTCAGCTGGAAGAATCTGTGATTTGGTCAGACAGCACTGCCGTGCTCAAGTACATCGGAAACGGAACAAGTCAATTTCGCTCCTTTGTAAAAAATCAAGTGGCGACTAGGGTTGTGCAGATTTCCGGTTAACCGTAAACCCCGGTGTGAATAAATACAGACGGTGTAAATTTCCAAATCGTGAACCGTGATAAAATGCAAAAAATTAAGCGCCGCAGCTTTAAGTTGCTGGATGAGAAACACGGACACTGTAATTAGTTATTTTGACCACAAGAGGTTTCAGGGTGGAGTGTAACAGACATTTGAGATGACCCATGTGACGTAGTGTGAACAGTGATAAAGTGGGTAAAGTGGAACAGTTAAGCTTCATCCTTTCTATCTTTACACGTATAGACTTCTATTACTAAAAAGCAACACAGGTCATTCTAAACAAGTATAAGATAAAAATATATAGGTTTTGTGGTAATTAATTCACTACCGGGGGGCGTGGCACACCATTTTAAACAATCAAACCGTGAAAAGAGCTGGTCAGTTAAGTGGCATAGTGTTCAGAGGTGAATGATGTTAAGGCTATAAAAATAATAATAACTGATGTGTAATAGTTATATATTTTGCTATGGGGTGTAATGGTGAATCAGAATTGTAAAAAGTCCCATTCATATTCATCTTATTTTTATGCAATTTTGACACTGTCCCAGGGTATTGGCAAACTGGGACCGTGTTAAAATTGTATAAAAAATAAGATGAATATGAATGGGATTTTTTTTTTTTACAATTCTGGCCTGATTCTATTCAGTGTGGAATGAATTATAACAACAACAAAAAATGAGGAAATAATAATATGAAGGTTATTTTCTGAATTTAACATTATCTGAAAGAAATTAAACTCAATACCAAAAATTGTGGGTGCATGGGTCAGAGAGAGAGGGAGGGAGTACTGCTGTACCTTCATTCTTCCTTTTAAAAAAAGTGAATTTAAGGATTATTGTTGTTATTTATATTATCATTATCATCGTGTTAATTCATTAAACCTACACTTAAATAGCTAACAATTGAATGTGTTTTAAAATTTTGGTTTCGGGTCAATGTTCGTTTGAGGAAGAATCATCCATCCTGAGTGTAATATTTCTTTATTGGTTCTTCTGTGTAGTATAGCAGAGGTCTTAAGCTATCAGGAATAGTATCACATGAGGGACTAAGACATTTGGATCATGATACAAAATGATGCAGAAGGTAGGCTAAATTATCAGAAAGTGTCCCACTTTACCACTATTCACCCTACTTTACTTAGCCTCAGTTGATAGAAGAGAGCGGGAAAATGGCTTATGCAAACCAGTTTGTTTATCTTCATGGCGAAAAATCTGAACTAGATGCAGCTAGCTTTTGTCTATTATCAGGCTCCAAGTAAGCTTTAATGTTTATCTTCTATTTATAACCTATTTTTTATTTACTCGGCATAATGTTCTTAATTTGTTGAGAATCTTGTAGCCTATATACTAGGTCAGTGGTTCTCAACGTTTATCTGTCACTGTCACAGACATACATAGAATTTGGTGTGCATCTACATGGACGCCATATTGGGGCAGTCAAGAGTTGAGCAAGTTAGACCGCTTGAAACAATGCCACTGGCATGTACAGCGTTTGGTTGTAGAAATAGGCAAACATTAAAAACAGGCATCACCTGATAACTTTTAACAAGTGAGTGACAATGTTTTTGTATATTATTGTTATGTAGGCTAAATTAGTGAGCGTGAAATATCGCTTCAAACTATCCTGAAAATGACCTGACATGGTTGTGTTGATGCCTACCTAACGAAAACATAACGTTACTGAATAATCATTATAGCGCTACGTTAGGGGTAAACGTGAAATTTACTTAACAATGACCTCAGTTGTTAAAATTATCAGATGGAATGTGGTTAGTGCTGAAGGGATTAAACATGCTAGCTAGTCTAAATTAGCTAGGACTAGTAAACCATATTTGTGCTGCTATCTTAATGCACTGGATGCACCATTTAGCTATGCCAGAAGTAATTTTGAGATGGCCTTGTTTTTGTAAAAGGATTATCAGATGGAATGTGGTTAGTGCTGAAGGGATTAAACATGCTAGCTAGTCTAAATTAGCTAGGACTAGTAAACCATATTTGTGCTGCTATCTTAATGCACTGGATGCACCATTTAGCTATGCCAGAAGTAATTTTGAGATGGCCTTGTTTTTGTAAAAGGTTTACCAAACATCATGGACTAAGGAAAGCTTGAGCCATAGTCATAGTTTAATCATCACTTTGGCATTGTCAGCAACTTCCACAATTTAAACTTGACAATTAATGAAGAATGGCTAGTTCACTTTATAAAGGAAAATGGTCAACGAATATAAAACTGAGGTATGATCGCTATTGTGTATTGTATTTGCCAGTATTGCAACTTATAAATTTATATAATTTTGTTTGTTTTGCGTTAGATCTAATGGTTTTGTTACAAATGTATTTGTATGTGCATTCCTTTTGGAAAATTTTTAAATAATGACCCAAAATAAATTACTACCACAAGTTGAGGCAGTACCACATTGCCAAACTTCACAATCTGCAATTGCAGTGGTAGCTTGAGAAAAACGCTCAGTAAAACTGTTCTGTTTCTAGGATATTAATTAAAGGTGTTAACATGTTGCTGAAAAGTGTGCGATGGAGAGGAATTGAATTTGACCAAGACAGGGAACTACTTTGACTTACGTTATACCTAGTTGTTCTAGAGCCCAATTATTTTTGTTTACATATGACTGAGACCAATGTTCAGAATCACATATAGTGCAAACACTTGACACATTAGTATTGTATTATTATATCATAGTATTATATTATTATATTGTAGTATTATATTGTATTGTACTATATTATACTATTAAATTATAGTACAGTATTATATTGTACTTTTATTATATTATAGTGTTCTATTCAGGGTCATAATCCCAGAATCCTATTTATAATAGTAAACACAGTCATTTTAACATTGACTTTAGAGAGCCTGATTTTAACACTGCCCAGTCTCATCATTAACGCACCTCAGTGAAATCTCTCTGTCAACCCTGGAATGCACTGTTGCACTTTCAAAATCGTCCTCCTGCACTTCTGACTGTATTCCCAGTTGGTTTTTAAAAGCTGCATTTCAGACGGTTGGCCCCAATATTTTAGCCATCACAAACTGCTCCCTCTCTACAGGTATCTTCCCCTCTTTTTTTTTACACATGCCATTGTGTACCCCATTTTAAAGACGCCCTCTCTTGATCCCACAATTTTAAGCAATTTTAGACCCATCTCTAAACTGCCATTTTTATCAAATATTTTAGGAAAGGTTGTGTTGTATATTTTCAATTAGTTAAAGTTACAACCCGATACAAAATAATGGAAGTCGAAAGCCAAAGTTTTAGAAGAATAGGTTTTATTCAGCTTGATGCATGTGTTGAAAAGGCCGTCTGTTCCTTTAAGACTGGTGATTGAGTGGCCAGTACAAGGGTGCACCCCATGAGACTTGATTACAACAGCCTGATAAGTAGGACCAGATTACAAACAGTCGTGAGTGCACCAAAGACAATGGTTACATGGTTGATGTACTGCAGTTTATTGTTTCTCTTGTACAGTGGGATTTGTGCGTCTATGAAACCCAAACCACAAGTGTCACAAGTTCAATAAATAAAGAAATCCATGAATTGCAACTAAACCTTGGCTGTTGGAATCCCTCTTATTGGCAAGACATCGGAGTTCTAATGGGACTCTCTACAGTGATTTGAAGTTTCCAAACACCACAAGTTTACTATTTTTCAGCATGCAACTACAAAATCTACTCCTAAAATCTACTGGCTTGTTTTTTCATAGATCGTATTTTTATACATATTACATTCAAGTTAAGAATGGGTGGAAGTCCATAAGGGACTTCATTCAAATGAAAATCTAAACTTGAAAATCCAAATGTAATTCCACAATAGCATTATCCCTTTCCACATTTGTATGTTATTTGAGACAAAATGTAAATGAAAATGCAATCATACCATTTGCATTTGCATTTTCAAAGGCTCCAATGGGCATTCTGTGTCAATATTAAAATTCAAATGCAATAGCTGTTTGACGTTAGATTTTCAAAGTCCTACCCCGCCATACTGCGGACAATATTAAAATGCAACAACAAGGATTGAGGTAAGCATGTTGATGTTCATCTGTCAAATAACATTTCTGTAAGGTCGGGAGCTGCATAAATCAGTGTAAACTGATTGTCCACATCTAACGGGTCTAGACTAGTTTTATCTAATTAAAGACCCTTTTGTGTAGCAAAGTTGTCATCAGTAACGTTACTTTAGGTTTGCAACGTTACTAGATGCTGTAGGAAAAGAAACACAAACCAAAGTGTGTTTAGGTTTATATTTATGAACAATACACATATGTAATATTGTCAGATTGTCACCTAAGGACCAAAAGCCTAAAAGTTACATTTGATGATCATCAGTGATTTGTATTCAACCTTTAACTACATCCACCGTTACTAGTCTAACTGTGGCCTCATCTATTTTGATTTTGTGGGGGGGTTTTTCAGGTCAGGGCAGTCAGGGCCACATCACGGTGGCTCGGTGGTTAGCACTGTTGCCTCACAGCAAGAAGGTCCTGGGTTCAATCCCCACCTAACCCGAGGGCGTTTCTGTGTGGAGTTTGCATGTTCTCCCAGTGTTCGCGTGGGTTTCCTCCGGGTACTCCGGTTTCCTCCCACAGTCCAAAAACATGCAGGTTAATTGGTGACTCTAAATTGCCCGTAGGTGTGAATGTGAATGTGAGTGTAAGTTGTTGTCTGTCCTTATATGTTGGCCCTGTTGACTGGCGACCTGTCCAGGGTGTACCCCGCCTCTCGCCCTGTGTCTGCTGGGATAGGCTCCAGCCCCCCACCCGTGACCCTGCACAGGATAATATGCTTACCTTCCCATAATTTACAGAACATCTGACTTGTATGCCAACATCAGTAATGCTGAGCTTGATGATGCCATATTGGAGATTCATAGGGCTCACCCTCAAACTGGGTACAGAATGATGAGATCCTTTCTACAGGCAAGAGGAATGCAAGTTCATGGTAAATTTATGAATTGCTGGTTAATTTGACCGATCACCTAGGCTATTACTGTAGTGGTTGCTGCCGCTTGCGTTGTCCGCTGTTGTTCACGTGTAGTGTCTTGCACGTGTTACGCACCACTATTATATACTACTGCGTGTCAGTGTTTTGTTAATGTCTCTGTGTGCCAGTCGTCTTACCTGCAAGACACCACACATGTCAACAGTGGACATAAGGGATATTTTAAGGAGGGAGAGATTAAACCTTTAAACTATTTATCCCAAGTGCCTGCTATAATCCTGTCCCATAAATACCACCTCTACTTTTTTTCTTTGCTACTCTGACCGACCATCCTGCTGCTTCTACTGGCACTCCTTCATATTTAAATTAACAATTTCCACGTCATAATTAAAAATTCTACTTAATACATATAATAGTGGATTTGCACTACTCCTGTTAAATAAATTGATCAGGTATTAATTTCAACCCCTGAGCTATTGTTTAACCTTATTTAATACATGTTTTCAGTAACCAGTTGTAATAATACTGTTGTGTGTATGTGTAACATTTAAGTGTTCTTCCTTTAGCTTTAAGAACTTGAACAAGTAATAACTGTAAAGTAGTCCTAGATGGAAAAATAGTTGAAGGGGTTGAAGTACTTGAAAGTAATACACTTATTAAAAAAGAATTAAGCCATATTTTATGTAATTGAAGTATTAGTTTAAGTAGCACTTAAGGCAATACTTTTAAACTAGTTTGAAGCAGTAGCTGAAAAAGACAAAGCAGTAATTTATGTAGCTGAATCAGTAATCTAGGTTTTTCAAGCGGTATAAACTAATTGATGCAGAAGATGTAGCATAATAGTTATACAATAGATAATACATTGCCTTATTTGTTTACTAGGTGGCGATTTGTGATTCATGGTGGAATAGACGGTTTCAGCCGTCTTATCGTGTTCCTGACTGCAGCCACCAACAATCGGGCATCCACAGTGCTGGACAGTTTCATTGCTGCTGTTAACCAGTTTGGTCTGCCTTCTCATGTTCGATCGGATAAGGGTTTAGAAAACATTGAGGTGGCGCATTTCATGGTGCAAAATCGTGGGGCGAACAGGCACTCTCACATCACCGGGAGAAGTGTGCGTAATCAAAGGTAATTTCCAAGCTTTAGATTTTTCTTGATTTAGTGGAAATTATTATTAACTTTACAAACCTACGAAGGGCATTATTTGGTTGTAAAATGGTCAAGATGATCTTTTAAATGTACAATTTGTGAATATATAAGAAATGCATAGAAAGCCCTCCCCCAAAGTTTCACCGGTTTGAGCTGTGTAAGAGAAATGACATCTATGTAGGTAACCATTGTATGTTAGTGGTGTCTATTACAGCTGTTTCTGAAATAACTTTTGGTGGGCACAACAGGGCCCCCTGGCCAGTTTCCTAATTTCCAGCCTAGGATATATTTATGAGTGGTATTACATGAATGACAAACTAAGAAGTGCATACATATTACTTTAGCTTTGTCTGGTTTGTGAAACAACAAATAATTAACTTGTAATTGTTTGCAGGATTTATGGAGAGATGTGTTGCAGCAAGTACTTTACCTGTTCCACACGTTGTTCAGAAACATGGAGGTAGAGGGGCTATTGGATCCTGACAATGAGGTTCACATCTTTGCACTGCACTGGACCTTTCTGCTACAGCTACAACGGCAACTTCACTTCTTTAAGGAAGCCTGGAACCTCCACGGCCTCAGAACAGAGGGTCTCCAGTCTCTTCAGTCTCCATATCTGCTCTGGACACGGTTTCGGGGGGCAGATGATCTGGATACAGCATGTATTTTAATATGTCACTGTGTGCTGACAGCCTAAATGTGTTTAGCATCTTTGGGGAGATTAGTCCTACAGTGTCCATGTGTAAGCTGTAGATGCACAGTGCCTGTGATTATTCACCGATGTACACAGCTAGACTAACTTGTGTTAGGTGGCAAATTTAATGGAAACCCATCTACATACTGTATTGGAATTTTTCTGCCAGGGGTTAGAAAAAACATGGTTGTATTAGCACTCTCCAATTGAAATTATTTAAAATGCCTAACCTCATTCTCCAAGTCTTAATACTGTTTGAAAGTTGCTATAATTGTATGATTTTTATCAAAGTGGAGGAGGACTATGGAATACACTGGGATGGGCCACACGAGCACGAAGCTACAGGACTTCCAATTCCTGATGTTCTACTGCCTTGAGAGCTCACTGCAGATGAGATAGCAAGACTTCCCAACTCTGATGTGCCCCTCATGGATGCAGTTCATGTTTACACTGCAACAGTGAATTGATGGACATGTTGAGAGAACTAGCTTGATACAGAAAAATTAATACCAAAGCAACTTTCAACTTTCAACACTTAAGGACATTTTTATAAAAGAAATTTGCAATTGTGTTTTGTCCACAAAACGGAACCATAACATTTGTGTCCAACTTCCTGCACTCTGTCCCTGTAAATTTATATCATGCCAAAGCCAAACTTGGTTGATTTTTCAGCTGCCTGTAGATTATGCACAAAAACGTCATATGTTCTGCACATCAAGGGTATTTTCAGTGTTGTGAGTCAGGTGGAGGCAATGGGCATTGACTGGTATGGAGACACCTCCACATAGAAATGCTCTGGGAGAACTGTCCAACCGGTCCAAAATCTCAGCAGTTCTTTAAGGTCTTCAGAAGAACCTGTAACAATTGAACACCAATTTAGTTATGTTAGTTTGTCATTCAATTTTGAATTCAGTAACTTTAAGTGATCTGTCGTACTGCTTTGAATGTAATCCCTTAGAACAGCGGTTCTTAAACTAGAGGTCGCGACCCCACGTGGGATCCTGGAAAAAATGGGAGTGGTCGTGAAATGATTCTGCCTGACTTCGGGACTTCTCTGGGAAAAATATGGCCATAGACCTCATTTATACATGTTTTTATATATATATATTTGCGCCCCTAGAATCAGCGAACATAGTGCAATGTTGCAGCCATGTTTTAACGTTACAGGTTAAATGCTCAATAATTGGTGCTTATTTTACAGGATAACGCATCTTAAATGCTCAATACATGGCGTTAATTTGAACTCAGACAAGTTCATTAATGTCCTGTGTGTTCTGCTTATTGTTGCTTTGCTGCTATTTTTATCTGCTATTGCTATTTTGACATACACATATCCATGTGCATCTTACATAAAAGAGCATATGCATGTAGATGTTGTAACCTGATACTCTGTGCTTCGCTAATAAAAACCTTTTTTTTTGAGAAATAAATACCAGCCTCTGAGACTCTGACTACAATAAGATAGTTTGGTCTCCTCCTGGGCTCTAACCACAAAAGTAGTTTGGCCGTCTCTTAAAGACACAGTCGCCTTCGAACAGGTATGCTTAGTCCTCTCTCACACACACACCCAGCGCGGCAGCCCCTCGGCAACTGCGAGTGTGTGAGTGGCCTCCCTCCCACAGCTTCCTGACCGCAGAAACGTCTCTTCTGCTGCACACGGGAGAAGGTGGTTGTTCTTGAACACGTGTGTAAGAAACACCCAAGGTCCTCTCCCTCTGGTGGAAAATGGTATATAAGTTGGGGTAGGGGGAACAGGACTAGTGAGTAGAAAGTAGGGAAGAAAGTAAGAGATTAAGCACGTTTGAAAGGGAGCCTCAAGGCCTGTCGCTCGGGGGCCTTGCAGAGTAAGAGGAATAGGCACGGGGTGGGCAATGAGGTAGTTCCCCTTTCCGACCAGGGACATAAGGGCTGTAGCGAACCGACGAGGAAACCTACCATATCGGTTTGCAGCTGCTTCAGGTCCCGTTCCCGGGGGGATGGATATAAACGGGGCATAGTGAGTCAGGAAGGACCAGAAACTTCCCCGTAGAGTAATTATGACGGTTAAACGGTTTACCCTGGTGTCACTTAAGAAAACAAACTGTTTGAAAATTCTGATACTGCCAAAGCCAACCAACTTGGAGACCAACTTGAAGTTCTCTGAGGCAATACAGTGGAGGTACGTAAATACTTTGAAGAACCCTGCCAATTATATATCAAGGGGACTCAGGGCAGATTTCTTCTTGAGCAAGGACACTTGGTTACAGGGGCCAGACTTTCTCATGGGCTTGTGCGCCAGGTTCGCATCAAGACCAAGACGAGCCCATTGTATAAAGCAATCATCAAGGTCTGCCATCTTCAAGAAGCTGAATGAGGCAGTGGTAAAACCTGTCCTCCTCCAGGATGCCATGTGCTAATGTTATTATTTACATTCACATTATATGCAAAGTTAATATAAAGAACAGCGGTAGTAATAGAATAGGTTTAATGTGTAAGTTATTGCAATATATATATTTACATAGATGGCTTGGGAGTTAACAGTAGACGAACATAAAGTTATTTTGCTTTTTTACATTTGCATTTACATTCATAACATTCTGGCTACCGTCACTAAAAGACAGATCAGTCTTCGCACTTTTACGTGCTCTGCGTAATTTTTAGTTTGACAGAATGTGTTGGCGAGTTGAGCTTGTTAAGCGTCGGAGCTACAGTTTTCTTACCGTAGTAGTTATTTTTCATCCATCCATCCATTCTCCGCCGCGCATCCGTGGCCGGGTCGCGGTGGCAGCAGGCTTAGCCGGGTCGTACCCCCCACAGGACTCCCCGGTGGACACGGTTGCAGGCCTTTTCCAAGTCCACAAAACACAGCCCCACGAGAGTAAAGAGTTGGTCCACTGTTCCACGACCAGGACGGACTCTGCATTGCTCCTCCTGGATCTGAGGCTCGACAATCTGTCGGAGCCTCCTTTCTTACACCCTGGCGTAAGCTTTCCCAGGTAGGCTGAGAAGTGTGACACCCCGATACTTGGAGCACACCCTCCAGTCCCCCTTTTTAGAAATGGGAGTATCACACTTCTCAGCCTGGGTGTATTAATATCACTTAGGGAATGACTTAACTTTAAAAGAAGACTTCTTGTACTTTGTTACATGTGAAAAAACACATTGTTAATTTTTTTCTACACCGGAGTACCATGGAAGTATGTCCTATAAGCGCAACACACAAAGAGTAACAGCTGTTTTACTAACAGCTGTTTTAACCAATCCCTAAACCACCGTAACTACCCCCACACTAAGTATAAATCTCACTTGCTATTAAACAATTTCCTGCTTTTCCATTATTTCAAATGTCAAATCAATCACAATTATTTGGGAACCTTTTATTCTCATAACAATGTAGCATGAAAAAAATATAATGCAATCTTTCTTGTGCCCTATCAACCCACGCTTTCAAAACTGACCATAAACATTCTTTTATTAAAAAAAAATAAATAAGAAAAAGTAAATGAAAATAATTTATAGTTGTTTAAACGCATATCAATAAAATGGGAATGGAATAATGGCACCATCTTATAAAGTAAAAATTAAAAATGTCAAACTATGTCAAATGTAAAGCTGTCATTTCGTAGGAAAGTGGAGTGCATAAAAAGTGAAAGCATCGGCAATTGCAAGATTGGAATATTGTATAGTACTTATACAACCAAAATACATCATTAAACTTCAACAAAAATATAAATTTATAGTTTAACATTTCCCCAGTTGACTTTCCAAGATAGTAAATATTATTGCAATTGTTATGATTGAAAGCTTTTCAATATTCCAATCAGTACGGAAGTTGGTAAAAGTCTTGATTTCTATCAGTTTGGCTTGGTAATTCTTTTTTTTACTTTCCAGAGTATGGACAAGGCTCATTGTTTTTGCCCATTTATTCATCCGTATGGAGAATGGGTTTAGTACATTTATGTAAAAATATTTTCCGTGCACTTCATAGATGAAGCAATACAGTCCTGAGGTCTTTTGGCGTCTTTCACTCAAGTCGGCTGATACCAGGAAAACTGCCAACTCTGCTCACACTCCTGGAGGTGGGATGGAATTCTCTGTGACAGACAATTCCTGCGCCAGGTCATTGAAACGAGCAATGTAGTCAACGCTGCTTTCACTCATCATACAGGCCAGTTGAGTTTCCACCTGCAAATACCACAAATGTTTATATATTGTATTATTTATAAAGAATTATTTACGTATTTTATTATTTTGCAGCTCATGTTGGTGTAGATACATGTTTTCACAAAGGTCTACTAAAAACAAATGTAAACCTGTAAAAATTATAATAAATACATTCATTTCATTATGCGCAGATGAACAGTTGAACCTCATTAAAATGTCCCCAAAAGTTGACCGGAAAAAAACATCTAATAAACACAATATAATGCATCCTCTGGACCAAGCCCAACACAACTGACTAGG
Source organism: Galaxias olidus (assembly GCA_026901105.3). Taxonomy (NCBI): domain Eukaryota; kingdom Metazoa; phylum Chordata; class Actinopteri; order Galaxiiformes; family Galaxiidae; genus Galaxias; species Galaxias olidus. Next base: position 28,763 of record JAPMUY010000783.1, read on the forward strand.
AAAAACGTTTGCATTTGATGCCAAACGGGAAAAGACAATTAAAAAATATAGCTGCGATGACAGCCATGACCAGGGTCTATGCTATGGCACTTTATGAAACATTGCCATGATTCACCACAAGCAATTGGTACAAGATAGTAATGTCACAACAGTGCAATCAGCAATGACGTTTAACAGTTTCATGGTATTGACAAGATACTGTATATGCTGTTAGCGAAGCTTTGTCGATGTTAGTAACTCTCTGTGTTACTACCAGCACTATTTAACCCAATAACAGCATTTAAAATAAAAAACACAATGTGGAACCATTTGTGCAGACACGTTAAAATGTGAGTGTTGCTGACAAAGTATGTATTTGTAAAATAGTTCATTGCAAGTATTATAGCAATAAGGTGAAAGATTACATCCAACGGGTAGCACAGAAAGGATAATAGTCATGTTTAGCTTCAAAACTATATCCATGCCAATTTTATTAGCTTTTTAGTTTGAAGACACACTCGTTTGAAATTTCATTGGTCTGTGGTGGCCATGTTTTTAAGGTGCAGACTGTTCCTTTCAATATTTTAAAGCTCTATTCAAATAGATACTGTTTGAAAAGTTTAGTGAGCACATCTATAATGGTCTGCGAGGAAATGTGGTTTGACTGTTTTTCACAAAATCCAAAATAGCAGAAAATCTATTAAGGCGTACTAATTGGTTCTTGAGGTAAATATGTTCCTAATAGGGGCAGGAACCTGTCCAGCAATTTCCACATCTTTACATGACACAGGACGCGGGGCACAATCTTTCAAATTTGGCGTGTTTTGGTGGGCTGGAATAGCGCCCCCTATGGGTCAACTGGTATTTCATTTATATGGCAGGGTGTGGCACGTGGCTGTTTATGCTCATGCAAAGTTACATCTGTCTATGTATTTGTCCTAGCAATTGAAACACACATTGCTAAAGTTTTGGACATTCCCCGGTGGCTGCTACTGGTATTACCGCTTACCAGCTAACACTTAAAATATTCAACTCCTCCTAGATGGTTCAACCAATCTTGATGCAAATTGGTAAGCTCTATCTGTAAAGATAGATCTTTAAAAGCTCTTTTTGAAAAGTCTGTATCTTAAACAAGATGGCTGCCATAAGCCATTTAACACAGAGGATTAGTTGTGTGGTTGACACAGCGCCCCCTTTCAACCAAACATTACCATTTTCGACTTGTAACCTTTACTCACTCATGTAGTCATGCTTATCAAGTTTCATGGCTCTGACACAAACAGGTCATGAGATTCACATATGTGTGGTTTGTAGCGCCCCCTTATGGGCGATATGGTTATGGCTTGTTTGGCTGACCCTGTGTAGTGTTATGAATTATCCGAGTCCTTATCCTTAAGTCTATATCTGCAACTTTGAAAGTTTTATTAGCTTTTGAATTTGAAGACACACCCACATGCACATTATTTGGTCCATGGCGGCCATGTTGTTTAAGGTACAGATTTTTCCTTCAAGATTTCTAAAGGTCTAGTCAAATATGTACTGTATACTAGTTTTTGTGAGGATGGGTCAAACGGTCTACGATAAGATATGGCTTGGCTGTTTTTCACAAAATCCAAAATGACAGAAAATCCATCATGGCGGACTTTATGGGTTCTAGAGGCAAATTTGTTCTTTATGATGACATACACCTATATATCAAGTTTTAGGTCAAAATATGACACGGGCTGCGGGGCGTGGCCTTTTCAAATATTTGCATTTGGTTGCCTTGTATAGCGCCCCCTTTGGGTCAATTGGTATGGCACTTGTATGGCAGGGTGGGACATATGGGTGTCTATATCATAGACAGATGAAACTTTGCATGAACATTCTATCTCACGGGAATTTACACAGGTTGGGAGGAATAAATAATAATGAACGCCAGCAAATAAAATATGGTTCTATGCAGTTTCACAGCATAGACCCCTAAATATCCAAAACATGACCATAAGATCAAACAACCCTTGAGTTATATCTTCTGATTATTATGTTATGCAGCAGTGACACACACATCTTGTTATTGCAAAGTCATATTCTTCTTATTATTATGTGATGACGCACACATATTGTTATCGAGAAGTCATATTCTTTTTATTAGGCCGATTTTTGGCGCCCTAACTACGCCCCCCAGTTTTGACCCTATCGATTCCATTCCCGTGCCAACGGGTCTTGGGTTATGATGTGCAGTGCGCTTGCATGTAGCTATGTCATCAGTTCACGTGTTAAATTTGAACTTGTGATGCGTCAGTAGACGCACAGATCTTGTTATCGCAAAGTCATATTCTTATTATTAGGCCTATTTGTGGCGCCTTAACTACGCCTGCAGTTTTGACCCAATCGATTTCATTCCAGTGCCCACATGTCTTGGGTATTGCAGTCTAGTGCATTTGCAAACAGCTAACTGATCGGTTCATGTGTTATATTTTTATTTATTTATTTATTTATTTATTTTTATCGGTTTTTGGCCCCATTGAAATGACTGGGGAAATCTGAGAGGGTTTTGACTGGGAGAGACTTTTCCATAGTGAGTTAGCTAGTTTCCAGTTATCTTTAGCACCAGTGTTGTGCTAGTTACTGGAAATTTGTAATTAGTTACAGTTACTCGTTACGGCTTCAAAAAAGTAACTACGTTACTTTACCGATTACTCCCTTAAAAAAGTAATGCGTTACTAACGTTAATAAATTTTGCGTTTCCCAATTTACTCAAACTCTTAAGTTTAGGCTTTATTTTTTATCCCACACTGCTAACTTGTGATCGTTCTGTGGTAGGCCTACCTTCTATTTGCCAGCAGGCCCCAATATACATATATTTTAAAACAGCAACACAAATAATAATCTAATAAACCATAAACCACACTGTTACAACCGACTCAAGTGGCCATAACAAAAGGGAGACACACCATGAGGGAACGTTTAACAAAAGTAACTTTATTAACCAAATATCAAACAAACACTAACTAATTGAAGGGTGGGGTGTGAGTGTCAGTAATGTCAGTAGTATGTGTAGTGCTAAATGGTGGGTGCGGATGTAGGTATGAGTGTAGGTGTTGAAGGGTGCATGAAGCATGAAGTAACACAACACAAACCATAACGGGTGCCGAGAAGGAGGAGCAGAGGGAGTGAGTCCTCTGCACCTGTGGCTTAAATAGCCCATGACCCTGCCCCCCAGGTGTTCCAGATAAAGGTAATCAGAGAAACCCAACCCATTAACCCAGATGACACCAGGGGTCATCACAACACACAAAATATTGGTTCAATTTATTTATTCGAGTCTCAAATGGCCAAACAACAAGCCTCAAAACTCATGGCTTGCATTCCCAGCTCAAAATAATATTCCCACATTCAAAGCGGACGAAATAAAATGATAGAAGTTTCACAAAATGCTCAGCAATGAACGTTATTTAAGTTAAAAGCAACAATATATTTCCCGTACTGTTTATGTCCAAGCCACCCTCCAGATCAGCCGAGGAAACAGTAAGTTTTGTTGTTCAAGCTGGTATCGCTGCTATGACTTTAGCTAGCCAGTATGCGAAGTTTACCTAGCTAACAACTACAAGTACAACTACTAAAGTCGAGCGTTTAGCAAAGTTCATTACCAGCTTAGTTACCACAGTTTCCTCCAGAACCAAAACGTAGGAATTTAGAATACCAGAGGCAACCCTTAAAAAGTATTTACTTCGTTATGAAACATACTTATGAAACAATACAGATTTAAATAACATTAGCAAACCCTAAATAGCATGTGTGGTTCGCTGTAACCTCCTTCCTCACGCTAATGAAATAACATTGAGGGGGCATAAGCTGGGGGCTGTACAGAACGGTGAGCTCCCGAACAGCACGCAGAAATATAAACAGTATAGAGTCACGTTTGGGCTTCCGGTTATGGCGAGGGGCTAAGAGGTTGCAACTTTTAAGCTCTGCTGCTAGCATACAATTAATCCTACAATACTACTCAGAACTTTGTTCAAAGTGAAACAACACGTATATAAGAATACTGGTAATTGAAAATGTCACAAAAAGGAAGCAAAAAAAACAAAAAGAAATAACGATATGAGGGTGAACATTCGGAGGGTGAAGAAATGAACGACGGCATGGTGGACATGGGTGACGGCCACGATGAAGGAGTTGGCGAAATATTAGATTCAGGCGAGAATAGTAATCAAGATATCATGAAAGCTATACTGACCTTGAAAGGTGGACTTCATAAAAAAATGTATGCTGTGCAAGCAACAATTGCTGATTAGTAAGCAGGTGCAGGAATGCACAGGGCGCATTGAGCAAGCGGAACAACGGATTTCAGATGCTGAAGACAAAGTTAACGGTCTAGTATCCAAAGTAAGCGCATTGGAAAACACTGTTAAAACTCTTACCAACAAAGTGTCTGACTTGGAATTTAGAAGCCGTCGTAACAATGTGAGGTTGGTGGGCTTAAAGTTGAAGGCAGAGGGCCAGGATACAGTTACGTTTCTGTAAAAGTGGCTATCGGATGCTCTGGGTCTGGAGCCGCGGGAGACCTTGGTATTAGAGCGTGCTCACAGAATCGGCGCTCCGTCGTCAAATAACGACTCGCACATGACACGTCCGAGGACACTTATTATGAAGTTCCTGAACTTTAAAGACAAAGAGCGAGTATTGAAGGCAGCCAGACTCAAAGGGAAAGTCCTTTACAACAACAACCAAGTTCTCCGCTGGAGTACACAGGCTACAGCGCAGCTATGACGAGGTGCGAAAGAAACTGCGAGACAAGGGGATCTGGTGACACATGCTGAGAGGTCTCTCGTGTTCCAAACTCCGGCTGACGTGGATAAGTTTGTCCAGTCTCTTTGAAGGTTCGAGGCTGACCCGACGATGGAATGCTTCATCAGGAAAATATACTTTCTCCGTCCTTAAGCGTGGGCTTCAGGGCCTGTTAAACTGACTGTTACGAAGGCCACAACATAAAGAGGACATCACGTACGGGGAGAAGTTTTTTGTTATTGTTCTTACTGTCCGTTTGGCCTGGACTTCTGGTATTGATTATACATGGAGGGGACTGTATTGTCGAGGCTAGACGATAGAGCTGAGCTGGAGTGTTCCATTCGTTAAGAATAGAATAGAATGCCTTTTATTGCCTTTTAAGGAAAAGGATACTTAAGGTAATATAGCTTAAGTGGAGAAAAATGTGAAACGCTTGTGGTTTTGACATACAGTACTAGTGATTTGGTTGAATATAATCACTCGAAGTGAGTACATTTTAGTTTGATTAATGGCAGCAGACTTTTAAGTTGAGGAGGGTAGGGAATTGAAAAATCCTCATCGTGTGGACTTGTCAACAGCGGAACCGAGAAGTTGTGAGTAAAGGGGGGAGGGGCCCGGTTTCTTGGGCGGTGGGTTATGGGGGTATGTAGAACGCAGAGTTCAAGTTTAGTGTTGTTCATGTTATCAGTTTATTTTATTAGATTTTTTTTCTTCTCAAGTGCGAGATTCTACTATTTTTCTATATGGGAATTAATACATGCATTAATTACTATGTCAAACGAGGTCAGGCTTAAATTTACATCCTGGAATTGCAGAGGTTTACAGTAGGGGTGGGCAATATATCGAATACAGTGCATCCGGAAAGTATTCATACCCCTTCACTTTTTCCACATTTTATTATGTTACAGCCTAATTCGAAAATGGATTAAATTTAAAACATTTCTCAACATTCTACATACAATACCGCATAATGACGAAGTGAAAAAAGTTTTTTTGAATTTTTTGCAAATGTATTAAAAATAAAAAATATAAAAAATTACATGTACACAAGTATTCACACCCTTTGCTGTGACACTCAAAATTGAGCTCAGGGCCATCCCGTTTCCACTTATCATCCTTGAGATGTTTCTACAACTTGATTGAAGTCCACCTGTGGTAAATTCAATTGATTGGACATGATTTGGATAGGCACACACCTGTTTATATAAGGTCCCACAGTTGACAGTGCATGTCAGAGCACAAACTAAGTTATGAAGTCCAAGGAATTGTCTGTAGACCTCCGAGACAGGATTGTATCGAGACACAGATCTGAGGAAGGGTACAAAAAAATGTCTGCAGCATTGAAGGTCCCAACGAGCACAGTGGTCTCCATCATTCGCTAATGGAAGAAGTTTGGAACCACCAGGACTCTTGCTAGAGCTGGCCGCCCGGCCAAACGGAGCCATCGGGGGAGAAGGGTCTTGGTCAGGGAGGTGACCAAGAACCCGATGGTCACTCTGACAGAGCTCCAGTGTTCCTCTGTGGAGATGGGAGAACCTTCCAGAAGGACAACCATCTCTGCAGCACTCCACCAATCAGGCCTTTATGGTAGAGTGGCCAGACGGAAGCCACTCCTCAGTAAAAGGCACATGACAGCCCGCCATGGAGTTTGCCAAAAGGCACCTAAAGGACTCTCAGACCATGAGAAACCAAATTCTCTGGTCTGATGAAACCAAGATTGAACTCTTTGGCCTGAATGCCAAGCGTCATGTCTGGAGGAAACCAGGCACTGCTCATCACCTGGCCAATACCATCCCTACAGTGAAGCGTGGTGGTGGCAGCATCATGCTGTGGGGGTGTTTTTCAGCGGCAGGAGCTGGGAGACTAGTCAGGATCAAGGGAAAGATGAATGCAGCAATGTACAGAGAGATCCTTGATGAAAGCCTGCTCCAGAGGGCTCTGGACCTCAGTCTGGGGCAAAGGTTCACCTTCCAACAGGACAACGACCCTAAGCACACAGCCAAGATAACAAAGGAGTGGCTTCAGGACAAGTCTGTGAATGTCCTTGAGTGGCCCAGCCAGAGCCCAGACTTGAACCCTATTAAACATCTTTGGAGAGATCTGAAAATGGCTGTGCACCGATGCTCCACATCCAACCTGATGGAGCTTGAGACGATCTGCAAAGAAGAATGGGAGAAACTGCCCCAAAATAGGTGTGCCAAGCTTGTAACATCATACTCAAGAAGACTTGAGGCTGTAATTGCTGCCAAGGGTGCTTCAACAAAGTATTGAGTAAAGGGTGTGAATACTTATGTACATGTGATATTGAATTTTTTTTTTTTTAATACATTTGCAAAAAATACAAAAAAAAACTTTTTCACTTTGTCATTATGCGGTATTGTGTGTAGAATGTTGAGAATTATTTTTTATTTAATCCTTTTTGGAATTAAGCTGTAACATAGTAAAATGTGTAAAAAGTAAAGGGGTATGAATACTTTCCGGATGCACTGTATACTCGATGTATCGCAGCTTCTTCTCCGTGGGATGTAGTAAATGACTGGATCGCGAACATTCGAGTATAAATTTGTCACATAATTTATTAAGCCGCTGGCTCAGACACAAAAAGAAAACTGTTTTGTTAAATTTAACTTGGTTGTGATTGTCCCTTTTTTGCATGCAAATTTGAAGTTGTTCCAAATAGAAACCACTAATGAATATGAACAATGTTTTAATGCAGACTTATTGCAGGGACTACTAGAATCATCATACTGGTGTGATTGTATGCATCCAAGGGTTAATTCCAGCATTTAGTAAGTGCTTTAGGAGGAGATTTAAAAAATATCGAGATAAATATCGTGTATCGCGATGTAGCCTAAAAATATCGCCATAATATTTATAGGCCATATCGCCCAGCCCTAGTTTACAGAAGCTAAAAAAGGTTAAACAGGTAGTGCATAGGTTGAAAAATATGCATTCAAAAATTGTGTTTCTACAGGAAACACACCTACTGGTACAAGACAATTCTACAATTGGGAATAGATGGCAGGGACAAGTATTTTCTGCTTCTTTCTCTACGCATGCACGGGGAGTTATGACTCTTATACATAAATCAGTACCTTTCCACACTCTGAATGTGATTGAGGATAAAGCAGGAAGATACTTAATAGTACAAGGTAGACTTCTGTCTGAAAGTCTGAATTTAGTCAATGTATATGCCCCCAATGATGATGACCCGAAATTCTTTAATGACCTGTTCTTAACTCTTTCTACACTGACTGATAATAACATAATCGTTGGGGACTTTAACTGTACATTAAACCCGACCAGAGACCGGTCATCAGGTCCTGATTTGACACATGTTAGGGGTAGAAAGACTATAGAGTACTTTATGAAAGAGTTAAATCTACGGGATATTTGGAGGGAATTGAAACCGGATGCTGTTGAATACTCATGTTACTCTGCTACTCATAAATGTTACTCCCGCATAGACTATTTTTTTATTTCAGCAAATTGAATTCCTAAAATACAGAACTGTCTCTTTAACAGTATTGTGATTTCGGACCATGCGCCAAACTCTCTGTTATACGTAGATGCAGGGCTAGTGGGGGGTCCTCCAAGATGGCGATTCCAACATAAGTGGCTACAGGATCCCAAATTTATGGAGTTCCTGGAGCAACAAATAACCCTCTTTTTTGAGATAAATACATCTGAGACATCAGCCAGCGTCCGGTGGGAAGCATTCAAAGCTTACAGTACAGTACAGTAGTTATACGAGTTCCAAATCAAAAAGATTCAATCAAAAGATGAATCTGTCGGAATCCAAAATAAAAGCTCTAGAGAAGAGCATTTTTCAAGGTGGCTCTCCAAATACACTAAGAACTGTTACTATTAAGGTCTCAATACAACGAAATGTCTGCTGCTAAGGCAGCAGCGAGCCTTCTTAGGCTTAAACAATAATTTTTTGATCAAGGGGAAAAACCTGGGAAACTATTAGCCTGGAGGATTAAGCAGTTGCAAACTGAGAGAGCTATTACAACAATACAGAAGGAAGACGGAGACTTTACAATGGAACCTTTAGAAATAAATATTGCCTTCAAGCTTTTTTTATGAAAAACTGTATAGCTCTGACAATTAATTAAATCCGGATTCTATAAGACTTTCTGGATGGCCTTGCCATTCCGGTTATTCCGGAGGGACAGAGCGAGGGTCTTGGGGCGGGGTTGACATTAGGGGAGATATCTGGTGCAATAGATAGTATGAAATCAGGGAAAGCTGCAGGGCCAGACGGCCTGCCCATAGATTTATACAAGAAATTCAAATCAAAGCTACAATCCCCTTTATTGGAGATGTTTTATGAATCACTTCAAAATGGCATTCTCCCGCCGTCTTTGAGAGGTGCTTTAATAACATTGCTTCCAAAGCCAGGGAAACCCAGCGATAAGTGTGGAAACATGAGACCAATAAGCTTATTAAATACTGATGTAAAAATATTATGTAAAATTTTTGCAAACAGACTTAATAACATCCCAGGTACAGTCTCAAATGACCAGAATGGTTTTGTACTATGTCGGCAGGGTTTCCACAATGTTAGAAGTGTGCTAAATATTCTACATAGCCAAAAGGGAGTTCCAGACACAGCTCTACTCTCCTTGGATGCTGAAATGGCCTTTGACAGGATAGAATGGCCGTATCTTTTCGAAGTCCTTAGACGTTTTAGATGTGGGGAAAACTTCTGTAAATGGGTTGAACTGCTTTATGCTAATCCCAATGCTGAAGTATTGACAAACAATTTGGTATCTAACTAAATTAATATTCTTAGAAGGTGTCGCCAAGGTTGCCCGTTGTCCCACCTTTTGTTTGTCCTTGCTATCGAACCTTTCGCGATAGCGGTAAGGACACATCCCGGCATTTCAGGTATAACAGTGGGGGAAGTGGAACATCGTATCGCTCTTTATGCGGATGATGTGATACTATTTATCAAAAACCTGGATAAAACCATTGACGAAATATTAGAACCGATTACAACTTTTGGTAATATCTGGATACAAAGTCAATCACTCAAAATCTTAAATTCTGTTATTTAACCCGGAAGAAAGAGACAACCCTATCCCCAAGGCATCTAACTTTAATATAACAAATAGATGTACATATCTAGGCATACATATTGTACCTGACATAGAGGAAGTGGTGAGCAGGAACTATGATTCTGTCATGGACTCTGTAACTAATTTAATTGATAAGTGGATGCCCTTGCCAATTTCATTAATTGGTAGAATTAATGCTCTAAAAATGAATGTACTACCTAAGCTACTTTACTTGTTTCAAAACCTCCCCTTACCTGCCCCTTCAAACTTATTCTTTAAATTAAGAAAGTTATTTAGCAAATTTATTTGGAATAACAGGCGTCCCAGGCTCCGTTTATCTCTATTATACTTACCCTATGATAGAGGGGGACTTCAGTGCCCTAATCCTCTTTGGTACTATTGGGCTGCCAAGCTTAGGTCTATAATGTTTTACTATACATCCAAAGTTGTTTCTAAATGGTTGGCGATGGAATCCCACTTACTTGGGGTACCTCTCCCTATGTACATGTACTCAGCGAATAAAAAAAAAACGATTACGACAAACATCTAATCCCATTGTACGGCACACGATAAATGTCAGAAATGAGGTGCAAAAATATCTGGGTGAAACACGTTCGTTATCATGCTTTAGCCCAATATGGGGTAATGATAACTTTATACCTGGCAGGTCTGATGCTGGTTTCAAAATCTGGGCTGATAAAGGAATACAAAAGATGGAGGATCTATTTAATCAAGAGGATAAAAGTCTTGTCATTTGAAATCCTGTCAAATAAATATGATATCCCACGTAAGCATTTCTTCAAATATTTGCAACTCCTAAGTTTTATTACAAAAGCTCAGAACCACTCATTACTCAAACCAAATCTCTCTCCTTTGGAGACAATGTTGTCAAAAAACTGTCTTTTGGCAAAAATATTGTATCCAGCTTCTATGACTTGCTTATATGTGGCTCGCCTGAGTCCACCGAAAAGAGGCTTATGGCATGGAGAAAAGACCTACAGGAGGACATTTCAATTGAGGAGTGGGGAGATGCATGCACAGGGGGCCAAAAACAAATAGCCAATACTCGCCTAAAGCTTTTGCAGTATAAATGGTTAATGCGGACATATCTCACTCCAGTTACATTGAATAGATTTAACAGCAATTTTCCAGATGATTGTATTAAGTGTAGACAGGCAAAAGGGACTCTATGGCATTGTATGTGGCAATGTGAAAAGATACAAATGTTCTGGGAAGAGGTGAGACTCATGGCAGAAGAGATCTTGGCAATAAAATTAACCCTGGAGCCCAAATTATTCATCCTGGGACTGTATCCAAATGAGCATGGTATACAGAAAAGTGAACAAATCTTCTTAGATTTATGTTTGTTACAAGCAAAAAGATTAATAGCTCTTTCATGGAAGAACATAAACAGGCCACGAATAAGTCAGTGGCTTAGGGAAATGTCTCTAACCTTGCCATTGGAGAAAATCACCTATATACTTATAGATAAATTAGAAGTAATCAAAAAGATATGGGGCCCGTTTATACATTTTCTTGAACATAGAGACCTGAGGAACATTTTAGATGAGCCAGAGGATAAAGAGATGGGGGGAGGAAAAGCCTGTAATGTGATTGTCTGTTTTTGCATTTTGACCAATGACTACCCATATAGCTAGAATCAAAAATTGTATAGAATAGGAGAGACTGTTTATTTATTTATTTATTATTGTTATTTAGTTATATACATTATCTGTGTATACCACTGACTGTACCTTTTGAAAAATGTGCTTGATATTACGTGATGATATGACGATGTACACTTAATGTAGGTACTGTGCATAGATTTAATATGTATATCACTTTTACATTTATCTTCGAAAGTGCACTGTATGGTTGTATCATGCATTGTTTTTGTTTAAAAAATAAATATAAATAAAGTCACGTTTGAGCATAAACAGTAAAGAGTGACCAGGAGGCAAAATAAAATACACATTTGTTATTGGTAAAATGGGGAAAATAACAGTAACGGACCCATTTACATTTTCAGTAACTGTAATTTAGTTACTCAAATGTGAATAATGTTACTTTACTAGTTATCGCGAATAGTAGTGAAATTACGGTAACTTGTTACCTTGCAACGCGTTAGTCCCAACACTGGCCATGGATACACGCTTCTGCAATGAAGGACATCATTGGAGACTAAAGCACAAACTGGGAAATTCACGGCTAGGAGTAGGACATTTTTGACAATATGTGGATGGCTGTTCAGGAGCCTCATGATGAGGAAAATAAAAGTACTGCCTTCATTAGGACAATCAGGTTGGTCGACAGCCTTTGCTTTGGTGAAAATGTATTTACTGTAACTTACAGTGTAAGGATTTGAGAATAGCACACTGATGAAATCTGGTGCGATTTTCCAAGGGAAGGTAACATCTGTGATAGAACACTTCATATCACCTACCTGACAGCTATTTTGTCACAAATTCTTATTTTATAATGGTAGAAATTTCAGAAAAGGTGCGCTAGCTAATGGCTAACATTAATGCAGACCTGCTGCAGTCATGTTTGACAATGAGTCTACCATGATATCTCACTATTTGCAGTTGTAAGCCTTTGAGAAATAGCACACTTCTTTATAGCCTATATTGTGGTAAATGTCTCTATTGTAAGGACTGATGATCCTCCTAAATGTTTAGAAAATTATTTAATCATTTGTCAACAAACGGGGTCTGACCGCCTTTTCGAAGCACAAGTGGACTGTCCACTTGTGCTACGATAAGGGGGTCAGTCCAATCACTGGACGCATCACATCCGCATTTGCTCATGGAAATGCATTTTCCAGTTATTTTGAATTGTTTTTTTACTCCTATTGAAATGAAGGGGTATAGAAAACCCCCCGCGCCGTGGGGAAAACAATTCATCAGCTGCGCACATTAGTCACACTACTGGCAACGAGACTTCACTTACCACAGACTTTGCACTTATTAATAACAGCAGTAATTGTAAGTGGCCTACTCTCAAATCAAATGTTTTCGTTGTGTAACAGGGCTAAGAGGCTAATGTGAATGAAATATAAAGGCTACACGGGAGTTAGCTAACAAACTACATTAGAAACCTGTCAATATACACAATACAGCTAAAACGCTAGTACAAGGTAAACTTAGGCCGGTTCACTAGTTTGTGTGCTTTGTTTCCACAAATTAAGGTCTATAAGAAGAGTCAGTATTATGGATAAGCCAGCTAGCCTTTTCTAGCTATGATCATGACAGCCGTTCAAACGTTCTAATTATAAATAAAAATTGGTTACATCCAATCACAGTAATTATGTAAACAAATAAATTGGACAATGCAATACAGGCAACTTAGTGACATTCCTTCAGTTATGGTCTTAGCCGGTTTTGAAATAAAATCCCGAGTCCACTTAGTAAGAGACAAAGACAAGACCAAGTAAAACTGCGGTCGATTCCGAGACCATACAGAGACCTTGAAAAAGTGGTCTTGAGACCGGTCTAGAGACCATGACCAGTCTCAAGTACTACAACACTAAGCGCTAGCACAGCGCAACAAAGTGTGGATATAGGTCTGGCATCGCGAGACTAGATCGATCCTGAAGAGAAGACGGTTTCTGCTAATGGTGAACTTAAACACCAATTCCCTTTGAAATTAGTGCGGGCATGCTAGCCTTAACGTACAACATTTAATAGATCAAACTGATTTCTTTAAAAAAAAAAAAGTTTGCATCAAACAGGGGCGGAGCCAGACGTTATAAACATTCAGGGCTAAAGCCCATACCTAGGAGGGTCCGGTGGCATGCCCACGGCATGTGATATGTGTGACGAACATATTTCAAATATTAAATGTATTATTGTTTGAAATAGTTATTGCAAACAAATTATTATAGTATGTCTGTTTTAAATAATTTTTGACCCATGTGTGTAAACCTGAGTAGTAATACAACAAATAATTTTGTTCATTGTAAGAAAGGAAAAATTACTTGATTTGTGGAAATCTAAAAGGAGATATTTAATAAATACTTGGAAGCAGTGGCGTTGCTAGTCCTATTTTAGGGGTGGTATAGCTATCCCTGGGAAGTTGAGTCCGTTTCAAGACCTAACCATCTTCGTTGATAACGCTGTGTGTAACCCTTCTCCTCCGGCACGGCAAAGAACCTGGGGGTCACCATGGACGACCAGCTGTCATTCGCAGCTAATATAGCGACAGTAACACGCTCCAGCAGATTCCTGCTCTACAACATCACAAGGATACGGCCCTTTGTCACAAGAGTGGCAGTGCAGGTCATAGTCCTCGTCATCTCACGACTGGACTACTGCAACTCCATCTTGGCAGGATCGACTGAGGGCCATAAAACCCCTTTAGCTTATCAGCAGCACTTCTGGTCCTCGACCTTCTTGAGTTCACTCACACTACTCCTCTGCTCCACAAACTGCACTGGCTGCCAGTAGCAGCAGGCACCAAACTTGTTCTTTGTTACAAATAGTACTTTCATCAAGAGAAGGTAAGTCACTGAAAAGTGTGCCCTAAATTACAGTAATGTAGTGCTATTTCCATAATATTTGATAGTCAAATTTGGACTAATATTGAAGTTACCCCTCTTGACTCCTGAACATGAGCAAAGGCGGCGATCAGTTATAGGCATTTCAAATACTTTAATTTGGTTGATTCTACATCAAATGCATCCATCGCTGGATAACTTTTGACTAGACTAAGACAGAGGCCTCATTGAGAGGTGATCCAATTATCAAATCAATCAATCAATCAATCAAGCTCTTAGAAGACTTTAGAGATCTGCCCACTCAAAACATGTAATGCATGTGAGGCTTTGAAGTACTTAAGGGATAGTACCAACAACATGATAAAGTGAAATTTGTGCCTTGTGCATTTTATGTAGTTCACCTCTGACAACACATCTACCCTATTTGACAAGCTGTTCTGAATCACAGCCATTTGTGACGTAGAAAATGGAAGTCAGTCTAACTGACCAATCACGGACTCAGTAAGGTTGAACTCCTTTGGCGGCAGCTGTCGCGCGACAATGTGTTCGGCTGCGAAATACTGTTCAGGTTGCGTCACAATGCATTGTTGTTCACTTCAATGTTGAATATTGCTACAGTCTCAGTTTCGCGGGCTAATGGGCTCGCGCTAGCATCATTCACGAGCTAGGCAACACTTTTCCTCAGAGCGTCTCGCTCACTCCTGCTGAAACTATCTGACCTCGAGCTCCTGGAAATCTACACAGACAAGACGACAACAGCTAAAAAACTAGAAGTGCATTTTCACGAGAAAATGCAGATGTGATTGTGTTCCCGCCATGAGCGACCAGGCAGTGCAGCAGCCAGCCCACTAAAGTAGCCCCTGCAGTGCTACCACCTCCTGTGTTGGAGTGATCCTATTAGCTCACATAACCGTACATGCTGTCCTCCTTGAACGATACTGGCGTTTTTGGTGTTGTCTTAACTATACAGGTAGTCTAAACAAAACAAATAAGTCTTAATCAAATACCTCCAAGTAGCAGAGTCAGCAGACGTGAGAGGCAATGGTAGGAAGGTTTTAATTGTATAACAAATTCATAAATAGATTATGCCAAAATATTAGCTTAAACGTTCGGATGAAATAGGATAGATGAATAGTTAAGTTTCTCAAATCTTTGTTAAAAACTCCATGATAACAAAATACCATGACATCAAGTGATACACCAATGGATAATAACCCAAATAAACATTTGAATTGCTTTTAACTGCATCTGTAACATCTGCACATTGACTGAAGGTAAGCTTCTGTACTACTCATTAATAAACAAAACTCAATAAACGTTATGATAAATATTACTAAATAAATCAATATTACTGTACAATTATTGTAAAACATCACATATTTTCAGAATAGTATGCTCATTGAGACAAAAAGCTGAAGTTAATTGGTGAAATGTAATGTATTTTCAACATACAATGCAATATTGTGAACTATATGTCATATGTAGTCATCTTTAAATTGTATGGGTAATTAGATGACAAATATGAGTTCAATATATACAAGCTTGGCTAGTCTATGTCAATTAGTCTCTGAGTAACAGAGAAATGCAAAAAGTGTTGCCTCCATCCCCAGTCTCCCCTTCGCCCTCGTAGGCGCAACCTTCGTTTTAAGGTTTCAAGCAATCTTATAAGTAGACAGCGCTGCAGACGTTAAATCAGCAGTAGTCCACTGTCCACAGTGTAATAGTAATAACCTTAATGAAACTGTTGTCAGCCAGTCTCTGCATTTTGACAAAGAAAAGGTCAAATCAAACAAAAACTATCAGTCGATCACGGTAACAAATAAAGTAGTTACTTTTGCAGCTCAGCAAGCTATATCATACAAATCGCAAAGTGTGTTCAGTGGTTGTTGACGGAAAACTCATATTTATCAAGCATTACATCATACCGAGTTCTCGGTTTGTGCCCCCAGTGCATGTGTGGCATTCTTTGCGATGAAGTCATGAAATTAGAATTCCAACACTACACAAATCCCCACTACACAACTGGGTGGACAGTTAAGTCAAAAAATACCTAATTTACTTTTTGGGAGAGTGGCATAGGCTAACCAACTACTACACCATATTACAGTAAATAAAACATGATTTTTTTTTTTTTTTTTTGGGAGGAGGCTGGCATTATTACCACGTCAACCTGAACATTGATAAGAAACTATGAGTTAGGCAACTGCAAGGAAAGGAAATTTCAACATAAAAACCGACATTTGTCAATGTAACGCTGTTTCTGTGAAAGCAACGCCCCCGCAGCTAACATTTCCGAGGCACTCAGGCTCTGCTGTAATCTTGACTATAGGTTACGTAACGTAAATAAGTTCACGATGTCTATCTAAAATATATTCTTATCTTACAACTTGTAGTCATGGGAAACATTAGTTGGTTAACAAATGTATACGTTTAAGGGCGACTGGTTAACAGGCTTATTTGATTTATGTGACGGGACCTTTCTCATGGATAACGCGCAGCATGCAAATATTATTAACAACACTGGCACAAAAAACACTTTCTCGTCAATGTAGAAGGGGCAGTTGGAGCAGTGCATTATTATGTGTACTTGTAACTTTGTTTTAGTTCGTAGTGTTCCGTTTAAATTAATGGATACCAGCGTAACCCTCTACATTATTTCTTCACATCGCACCATATCATTTTAAGTAGCATGCGATCAAAACTGTCGCACTGTACAGCCCTGCGACATTAAATCAACAGTGGTCTACTGTCCTCTGTGTAAATGCTTGTTTCATAGGCTACTCGTTTTACCATTTGACTATATTTTATTTATTTATTTATTTATTTTTTTGGGGTTCGATCCCCACCTGACCCAAGGGCGTTTCTGTGTGGAGTTTGCATGTTCTCCCCGAGTTCGCGTGGGTTTCCTCCGGGTACTCCGGTTTCCTCCCACAGTCCAAAAACATGCAGGTTAATTGGTGACTCTAAATTGCCCGTAGGTGTGAATGTGAGTTGTTGTCTGTCCCTATGTGTCGGCCCTGTGATAGACTGGCGACCTGTCCAGGGTGTACCCCGCCTCTCGCCCTGTGTCTGCTGGGATAGGCTCCAGCCCCCCCCGTGACCCTGTACAGGATAAGCGGTAAAGCTAATGGATGGATGGATATATATTTTTTTTGCCAGTTTGCTGTGTTATGAACTATGCGGTATCTTCATTTTGACAGTGATGTTTTGTAACATTGGATTTTGGACGTTTCAATCCAGCTACGCCAGTTACATAAGTTTGTTTTGCAGCAAGCTAGACATACAGCTAAATAGTGCCTTTGAGACGGTCATTAGCAACTCTCACTTGCGGCTAGCTAACTTTGGTTCACTTTGCTTTCCAATTTAAGGCACCAGAATTATTTTAACGTGATACAAATACAACTTGACTCACATTCAGTATGCAGTGTCTTGTCAATGTTGTCGGTTTGTGGGTTTATTCCAAGTTCCGGTGGAATCTGATGAATTATGATAAACTTGGTTTGATTTGTAGAGTTATCGTGAGTCCATGCTACGCTCACTCGGACGCATATTGCTCATTCATTCAAAATCCACCAGAGGGCATAATTTGTTTCCCCATTTATTGTCTATGGGCCAAATAAGCGTGTAAAAAATGCTATTAAAAAATAACTGGTGGACAGATTAATTTGCTGTGTACAAGCGCAGTCCGTGGCATTGGAACGGACATTTTGGCGTTGCAATGGAAGCGAAATGCTCAAAACTGCGACCGTAGTTAGTCAGAAAAATGGGGCTTACTAATACTTGACAATAACAGTATATGATCTTCTTACGACGCAATCGCATAATAACTTTTTAATTATTATTAAAATATTATTCATATAGTTCGCATAGCTAGTTGTTTGTGATATTTGTAATGGGTATTTTTCATTATTTTTGTTTGGATTGTAACGTTAATATAAAAGGTAAACATTGTCCAGTTAGCTAATTTAGCTAACATAATGTATGTTTATGTAATTGTTGCTTTTAAATATTTAATAACATACAAATGGATTGTAACTTAATATTACAAAGATAAACTAGCTAGCATTTATTGTTCCGTTAGCTCATTTAGCAAACATAACGTATGATCTATGCTTGTATATATTTTATTAGTAATTACATACATGATAACATCAAGCATGCTCTCCTTTAGTATTGTGAAAACCTTTCATAAATATTATATTATATATTATAATATATAATGTTATATAAACTTCACAGCTTTCACCTTCCTCTATGACTGAGCTAAGCACTGCTGACTGGGTGGATGATCTTTCAGCATTTGTCTGTCTCCAGAAGGGAGCATTGCGCAAGAGAGCCGCTGAGGAGATGATTTTACCTTCTGGAGAGACTATCCAGGATGCAGAAAGTATTTGACAATTACAAGTAAACTGATGCCTCTATTTAACATTGTAGCAGGGCCTGAAATGTACATTCACCAATGTGGCTGGTGAATTCAACAATCCACTAGCCAAACAGAAATTTCACCGGTCAATTTTTGGGGTTCAAAATATAAAGTACTGACGTTAACAGACTAATTGTGGGGATGGAATGATGTGCATATTTCCCAACTAGCAATATGAGATTAACTTTTGACAACTTAATTCACTTAGGCTTTGGTCTTGTAGACAGCCAAATATAATGTATTACTTTTGATACTATTTCAGTTAGAACAACTTACGATAGGTTTAAAAATAAATTGCAATACATGGTAATACATGAAATGACAACCAAAACTGAGGCGCCACAATTGAAACCCTTCACGCCATTCCTCTCATGGCACATGAGCTATATGCATTTTAAATGAATGCTTTTGTTTTATTCTCAAAAGAGTTATTTAATAACTTATAAAAAGAGTCTGCTACTGTAATCGTTTAGGTTATGTAATTGAGGTGTGTACCTCATCGGACCATTTAAGCCCTTCAGGAATGGCAACAGACTTCTTCACCATGAGGGTGAAGGCCTTCCTATTAAGAACAAAATGACACGGGCAGCATCATAGGTGGGAGCTTAAATTAAAACCATAATTACAATCCGTATACATTTCACGTAGGCTACTGTGTCATCCATTGTGCGTGATTGTTTCCCTGTCTTATTACGGGCAGGCCATGATGGACATCTTCCACATGCACGGGGCTCCTTCAGTCACCTTAAGTCAGACTAGGGCAGATAATTCTGGAACAAGGTAAATTATTTACATAATATCACATTTTTAAGTAAAAGTTATGTTCGGTGGTAAGTATCCCTGCAGAGTTGGCAGAAAACGCCTGCAGGAATAGGGAATTGGGATAGGGATATCAGCAGAGTGTCATATACCAAGCCTGCAGGAACAAGGTTTTGAATATTGAAACATGTGGAAACAGGTGAATAGTATTTTTGTGTTCAAGCAATCGAGAAACTGTATTACCAGTGAACAAGTGGGACTTTTTGTGTTATAATTTTTTATTACAAAATAACTGTCTTTTAGTTATTATTTCTGAATAGGAACAACTCCACAATGGCACAAAAGAAGTAGACACATCCTCCCCCAACATGAGTTACCATGTATTGTCAGAAGCCCACCTTCTGTCAACTACATTTTTATGCGAACTACATTTTATTTTCATGTAGCCTATCTGTTGTGGTTTATATTAAACTTGTTAAAGAAGCCTTGTCATTGATTTATTTCAATAACGATGAGAAGGTCAACCATGATGCCATTATTCCATTTATATATTTATTTTGTTTTGATTTGATTTTGTTTATTTTGTTTTGATTTAAAAGGATATTGCTAAATTAAGTATTTATATCGTCATGTAAATGTATTATTTAAAAGTTATAACATGTCAGAATATGATAAATATTGAAGAATATGAACGAAACGTTTCTATTTGTTTAGTAAAATCATGACATTTTGGCCGCAAAAACCATCAGGAAGTTATCAGCAGGAGTGAGCGAGCCGCTCTGAAGTAAAGGGTTGCCAAGCTCGTGTATGACACTAGCGCGAGCCCTTTAACCCGCGAAACTGTGAATGTAGCAATATTTAACATTGTAGCGAACAACAATGCATTGTGACGCAACCCGGACAAATTTTCGCAGCCGGACACATTTTCGCAGCCATGTCAACAGCGGAATGTGACTATCCCTAGCCAATAACATCTCGAGCAATGGGCGTAAACTCGGAGAAGGGTACAGCTGCAGGTGGGTCCTGGCCTGGGAAAGCCTGCCTCCTGTGCCCCTTTGTCTATTGGTTGTTACCAGCCAATAGAAACTGGCAGGCAAGTTCTGCCCCCCCATGCCCCTCTGTTTATTGGTTGTTACTAGTCAATGGGAACTGGCAGGCATTTCCTGCCTCCGCTGCTTAGCCAATGGAAAAAGTTATAAATGTGGCGTTAGTAAGTAAGGTAGCTAAGTAAGGTAGCTAATTAGCTTGCGTTAAATAATGTTATGAAATAAAACTAGCGTTAGCTAACATTAGTCATACAATATACAAGGCTATTAAAGTTAACTCTAATGCTATCATTAACGCTTCCCGGCTTTAATAATAACAATAATCTACAAAACCAGTGTGAGCTTTTCAGGAATAACATTATCTGACATATGAATTAAAAACATGCCCAAGCTGGATTCCTCCGTTTTTCTTAACGTTATAGGCCGATCTGCACGATTTATATCAAATGACAGATGTTCCTTGAAAACTAAACTGTTGCCGGATTGGATTGGCTAATGAAATGTAATATTGCAAAGCCAGTCATGTTAGATTAATCCGTGGGTTAACTTTCAAGTACCAGAATTAATCCTGGTGAAGTTTTAACTCATTATCTACCCCCAAAACCTGATTTACGTATTTTTTGGTGGGTTAGCCATTAAGTGATAGGCTACATTAAAAGGTTATTTTAATAATTCACCGATGCTCATGAATCACCACAATGGGCAAGTAGCCTAAATATGAGCCTGACGCATATTGCAGTGTCGCTCTTCAAGGACGAATTCCTTCTTCAATAAAGTGTGGCATGAGAAAGCAAATTTACCCCCACTTTAAACAAATGGGATTGGAAAATCGTTATAATTTCTCAAATCAGATCACAAAGTACAACTCATTAGGATAGAGGAAAATGTGGCACAGTTTTGATAATAGGAGATCAATAATATAGGGACTATATACGCGTAGGTTAGGTATATGTTTTAAGATCTCATTAGCATTTATTTAATATCAAACTATTTCACTATTCAACATCCAGAGCTGCATTAACATATTGTGGCGATATCAGTCGTCTTAACTAGACAGCCAGTTTAGCAATGCAGTAATCGAATTAAAGGTTCTCATTCAAAGCCTGTACAGTGTTTATTGTAACAGCTGGTAAATGAGGTCTGCAAAACAATGGAACGGATTAACTGTCTGTAGGCCTACACACTTGCACTGTAAACAAACGGGGACATAATCAGCTCTGATTGAAAATTAATAGGCTATTAGTGTCACTTTTCAACAAATTAAAAAATAAATGTTACAGGCCTAAATAACTAGGCCTACAGATGGACAATGTAATGATATGCATTATCAAATATATCTGCTTGAGCCTAGTTATTTGATCCCTTGCAGATTTTGTAAGTTTGTCCACTGACAAAGAAACGAAAGGTCTATAATTTTAATGCTAGGTTTATTTTAACAGTCAGAGATAAAATAACAAAAAAGAAATCCAGAAAATCACATTATATAAAATATATAAATTGATTTGCATTTGATTGTGTGAAATGAGTATTTGATCCCCTGTGATAGACTGGCGACCTGACCAGGGTGTACGCCGCCTCTCGCCCTGTGTCGGCTGGGATAGGCTCCAGCCCCCCTGCGACCCTGCATATGATAAGCGGTATAGCTAATGGATGGATGGATGGATCCCCTACCATCTTCCTTGCAAGGATTCTGGCTCCCACAGACTGGTTATATTAGTCCCCCTCACTCTAAGAAAGTGCTCCTAATCTCAACTCGTTACCAGTATAAGAGACACCTGCCTCAACTCTTTACCTGTATAAAAGACACCTGTCCACAGAATCAATCAGTCAGATTGCAACCTCTCCACCATGGGCAAGACCGAAGAGCTGTCTAAGAACGTCAGGGACAAGATTGTAGACCTACACAAGGCTGGAATGGGCTACAAGACCATCGCCAAGCAGCTTGGTGAGAAGGTGACAACAGTTGGTGCGATTATTCGCAAATGGAAGAAACACAAAAGAACTGTCAATCTCCCTCGGCCTGGGGCTCCATGCAAGATCTCACCTCGTGGAGTTGCAATGATCATGAGAACGGTGAGGAATCAGCCCAGAACTACACGGGAGGATCTTGTCAATGATCTCAAGGCAGCTGGGACCATAGTCATGTCAGAAACCATGTAGCCCAATAAACAGCCAGGATTATACATGCTTACATTCTACATGCTAAAAGTTGTGGCATGGCTGTCAACATAGTTTGCTTGCGATTGAATAGTAGGCAGCTTAACTGTAAAATTAACAACCAAACTAGCAAGGTAGCATTCAAGTTAACTTTAATAGTATATTGTATGACTAACGTTAGCTAACGTTAGCATTCGAGTTAACTTTATAATGATAGTTTAATTTAACTACACTGTACGCTATATAGCTTTCTGCATTAGAGGTAACTTTAATAGTATATATCGTAAGACTAACGTTAGCTAACGATATTTTTATTTAATTACATTCTTAATGTAAGCTAAATAGGTGTTAATTACGAAGGAAGCCATGGCATGGCGATCAAATAAAACGCAATAATTACAACTTTTCCCATTGGCTGATCAAGAGAGGCAGAAAAGGCCTGCCAGTTCCCATTGATTAGTAACAACCAATAGACAAATACCCCTTTTCCACGAAGCAAGTTTCAGTGCTGGTTTGGAGCCAGAGCGAAATCTTGAACCCGTTATTTGCTTTTCCATCGCCAAGGAGCCGGCTCTCGGCCCGAAAAACGGGTTCCAAGCTGGCTTCAACTCTTTGCTGGTCTTAGACCAAGCACCATTTTTAGTCCCGCCTTTAATCGATTTTGATTGGCCGGCTGACAAAGAAGTGACATTAATGAGCGCTGCACTTTGGTAAAAGTTACTGTTTTCCATATAAAATACGCTACATGAATTGTTCTGCCAAAAATCAAAAAGTGCAAGGGGGCGTCGCTTTGAAAAAGGAGCACTCCAGGCACGTCTTAAAATAAATGAAGAACAGGGAAGAGGCACTGGAACTTTAAAAAGCGATTTCAGTTGACTAGAGTGGCTAGTTAATGGCTAGTCCGTCATTGCTGTTGTGCTTTGAAGTTGAGCCTTGCATTACTGCGAAAGCAGTGACATGTACTGACGTAATGACGTGGTTCTCTAGCCCGTGGAAAAGCAAACGGTTCTTCTAAGGCTCGCAAATTGAACCGATGGTGAACCAGCTCTAGCACCGGCACGGAACTGGCTCTAGGTTCGTTTTGGTGGAAAGGGGGTAAAAGGGGCGTAGGGGGCAGAACTTGCCAGGCCAGGACCCAGCTGCAGCTATACATTATTCTAAACTCGCGTTCACCACTGAAAACGGCATGCGAGTTGGAAGGGAAAAAAGAGGCACCCTAGAATAATAAAAAACATAATATAATTGTTTTTGTGTTCAAATATTTTTAAATGTGCTTCATAGACAATGTATGATTGTCTACATTAGGGGCCCTTTACGTTAACAGTATGTTTTTGTTTTACAGCGCCAGTTTATGATCTGTCACCTATGCCCTGCTTTATAAGGGACTTTGAATCAAATTCAACTACCATATCAAAAAATATAAAATATTTCCTCCTTTACAGATTACCACAGATTTCTGAGAGCAGTGAGACAATGAGCAACAACAAAATTTGCTGTTGTAAAATGCTGCCAATGTTGTAACTATTGAGATGAGTAAGTGTGACACCAGTGCATTTCATCACAAAACTGTAAAAATTCAATTTTGCAAGGATCCAAGACTTTCAGATATTATTTGCAATACGTTTGTGTTCCAGTTAAACGCAGAAGACGACAGCAGCACATGAGAAACGCCTTGATGCATTAGTTAAGAGGATATAATATGTAAGAGGGTGAAGTTTAAGTCATGGGACACAGGTTTTTAAGTCATTGTCTTGCCACAGATGTGCCACAGACAAATAGTAAGTGTTGAAGAAAGTGAATATGCACATAGGAGTCTTTGTAATGTAGGTCTTGTGCTAGCTTTTCAAATCTAGTCTACATATTATAAATCAATGGACAAGTTCACTGTATAGTAGGAGGTAGCCTTACTCTATAAAACAGACAAGACGGTGGTCTGGTAGAGAGTATCAGGGCAAAAAAAACTACGTAGTTTGATACGTTTGCTGTGTTCAGAGTACATGTTTTCAATATTGCACCCCTAATTCTGGTAAAAGATTATATATAACGTAAAGGTAGTGTGGCTTTCCAAGTATTAATCGCAAATGATGTGTTATGGCTCTCACAATAAAAATGTATGCAAATGTCAAAGTGGGTCGTAGGATGTTTTCATTCCTTAAGAAAACTGGCTACGCGAACATAACTCATCAAAACTGAACAACACCCTAAAACTTCCACTTTTTGACAAACTGAAATTTTTGCATACATTTTTTTTATTAATAAACGTTTTCTAAATAACAACAAACAAGATGACTGTTTTTAAGTGATACTATATATCTCACTGTGAGATTCGCAACATTGACCGTCCAATTCCTTGAGATAGAAATTTTTGAGATGTTACTATACTGTTTTTCCAAATGTAATTTTTACTCCAACTACTTGATAGTGCTCTCAGCAGAAAGTGCACACTTGTGAATTTGAGAGCAAAATTGATACCTTGAAAAGTTTGTGGAAGAACGGATGCCTTAAATTGAAAAGATTACCTTATGACAAGATAGTCAAAATCTATTTTACCTCAGCTACATCTGGAAGGCCACGAGACTGAAAGGAATCATGAGAGTTACAGTCTAGTAGACTTGGTGCAAGCAGGGCTGTTCCACTGGAGGGGCGGGAGGGGGCCAGAGGTGTCTGTGTGTCCTTTTCTGGAGATACTAAGCTGGCTGGGAAGAACAGAGAAAAAATTTACAATTTGAGCATGTTTCACACAGTGAAACGTAACAGCTAGTATAATGATCCTAGTTCTAATGTTAGCGCACAAAGACTCACAGAGGAGGCATCCTAAAGAGGAATCGGAGGAGTCATTAGGGTACCACTGAGGGTCGTGGTTTGGTGAAGGGATCCAGTCCCTAGATGGGCTGACAGGAGAGGAAGGCAATTTGGAACTCTCACTGTTGTTCAGCTTTGCAGGTGACAAGGAAGTCTCCCCTGCTGAAACATGCACAAAGAATGTTGAATGCAAATCCAAAACAGAGGACAATTTTTGATTATAACCTTGATTTTTATAATAATAATAATAATAATACATTGAATTTATAAGGCGCCTTTCAAGGCACTCAAGGTCGCCGTACAGTAATATAAAAAACAGTTCTCATAAAAATAATAAAAATAAATAAATAAATAAAATAAGATCAAAATAAGTAGTATACAATTAAAAAGGCATGGAGCCTGCAATCGAGCATTAAAAAGCATCACGTGGGACAGTAAGCCAGCCTAAACAAATGGGTTTTGAGGTGGTTTTGGAAACAGGAAATTGAGTCCAGATTTTTGATGTCAGGGGGAGGGAGTTCCATAGACGTGGGGCGGAGCAGCTGAAGGCTCGCGATCCCATGGTGGACAGACGAATTCGGGGGACGATCAGGTTGATGGAGGAGGTTGATCTAAGGGACCGGGTGGGAGTGTTAATATGAATGAGGTCAGACAGGTATGGAGGGGCTAGATTGTGGATGGCCTTGAATGTGTGGAGGAGGATTTTGAAATTTATTCTGTATTTGATGGGAAGCCAGTGGAGTTGGAGCAGAACGGGGGTGATGTGACAGATGGCAGGGGTTTTGGTGATGATGCGTGCGGCAGCGTTCAGGACTAATTGCAGTTTATGGAGGAGTTTGTGGGGGAGACCGAAGAGGAGGGAATTGCAATAGTCCAAACGGGAAGTGACAAGAGAGTGTACCAGGACTGCAGTGGTGTTGGGAGTGAGGGCGGAGGCGGTTGATGTTTCGGAGGTGGAAGTAGGCGGACCGGATGGTGTTGTTGATGTGGGTGTGAAATGATAGGGTGCTGTCGAGGACAACACCCAGACTCTTAACCTGGGGGGAGGGGGAAACCGAGGAGTTGCCGATGGTGAGGGAAAAACTGGGGAGTTTGCTGAGTGTGGACTTGGAGCCAATGAGGACTACCTCTGCTTTATTATCGTTTAATTTGAGGAAGTTTGAGGTGAACCAGGATTTGATTTCCTGTAGGCAGGCACAGAGGGAGGAGGGTGGGAAGGTGGAAGAGGGTTTGGAGGAAACATAGAGCTGGGTGTCGTCCGCGTAACAGTGGAAATGGATATTGTGTTTGCGGAAGATCAGACCAAGTGGAAGGAGGTAGATGATGAATAGGATGGGGCCAAGGACGGAGCCCTGGGGAACACCGGATGAATGGGGGGAGGGGTGGGATGTGAATGATTTTAATTGAATGAACTGAGTGCGGCCAGATAGATAGGAGTGGAACCAGTCTAAGGGTGTGTGTGATAGTCCAATGGAGGCTAGTCTGTCGAGGAGAATGGAGTGGGAAATGGTGTCGAAGGCCGCGCTCAGATCGAGGAGAATGAGAATGGATAGTAGTCCAGAATCAGCTGCCATCAGGAGGTCATTAGTGATTTTTATGAGGGCTGTTTCGGTACTGTGACGGGGGCGGAAACCGGATTGGAACTGTTCATATAGATTGTTACTGGAGAGGTGAGCCTGAATTTGTAATGATACTGTCTTTTCCAGGATTTTTGAGAGAAATGGCAGGTTGGAGATGGGACGAAGGTTATTTGCAATGTTTGGGTCTAAACCAGGCTTCTTTATTAGGGGAGTAACAGCAGCGGATTTGAAAGAAAGTGGGACAGAACCAGAGGTGAGGGAGGAATGAATGATGGCTGTTATCAAGGGTAACAGGGAGGGGAGGGAGGCTATAACCAGGGAGGATGGCAGGGGGTCAAGTTGGCAGGAGGATGGCTTGGAGGTCCGAATGAGTTTGGCTAGATCAGTGGCAGAGGGGAGTTGGAAGCAGGAGAGACGTGCAAAGAGCGGGGGATGGGGGACAAAAGGAGGTGGACCAGATGTGTGAGGGGTCAGTTGTTGGTGGATGGTGGCTATTTTGGAGTTGAAACATGACATCAGGGAGTTGCAATGCTCATTGGAGTAAAAGTGTGGGGGAAGGAATCAGGGGGCGTAGTGAATTGTTGACCAATGAGAACAGGGCCCTGGAGTTCCCAGCACCCGCAGTGATTTTATCGGTGAAATATTGGGTTTTGGCTGAGGAGAGGGCGTCTTTGTAATGAAGGATATGGGCATGGTGCATCTGTTTGTGTATGGTGAGTCCGGTTTTCCTGAAAAGCCGCTCCAGCTGACGTCCTTTGGCTTTCAGCAGATGTAAGTGAGGGGAGAACCAGGGGGCAGAGTGGGGGAATGAGACAGTCTGAGTTTTGAGGGGGGCAAGTGTGTCCAGTAGGGTTTGGAGACTGTCGTTGTAATGACAGGCGAGCTGATCCGGGGTGAATGCGGGGTTGATGATCGGGAAGCAGTCAATGCCTTTTGTGAGATCGGCTATGTTAATATTTTTGATATTGCGGAAGGACATGATACGTGATTGTTTGGTTTTGGATAGCGTCAAATTTAAATTAAATGAAACAAGCATGTGATCAGAGATGGGGAGATCAACAGCAGAACCGTTTAGAGGAGTGACACCAGAGCAACAGACCAAGTCCAAAATATGACCTTTAGAATGTGTAGGGAAATCAATAGATTGTTGGAGACCAAAACTGTCCAGGCAAGAGATAAAGTCCTTAGTGAGGGTAAGATTGGTGTTGTCCATGTGAATATTAAAATCACCTGTCAGAATGATGTTGGATGAGAGTGAGCAGATGTGGTTGAGAAGTGTATTGAATTCGTCAATAAAGTCCTTGTTTGGTTTGGGTGGGCGGTAGATATTTACTAAAACAGTGGGAGTAGGTCCATTTAATTGTAGAGCTAAAGACTCGAACGCATGGGACACTGGCATTGTAACAGATGTAACCTTAAAAGTTTCGCGGTGAATTATTGCGAGGCCTCCTCCTCGGCCTGTAAGACGGGGTTGACAGGTGTAGACGAACCCAGGTGGAGTAGACTCGTTCAACTCGGAGAAGTCATTGGGATGTTGCCACGTCTCCGTTAAACATAAAAAGTCATACTTGCGGTCGAGGAGGAGGTCCTGCAGTAGCTGTCCCTTGCCGGTGAGGGAGCGGATGTTAAGTAATCCAAGTTTGACGTCGGAGTGTTGGTTGAAGAAGCTAACGTTAGCCGACCTGGCTAGGTTAGCTAGCGCACTGTGGTCCACCTTCCTGCGGGTGTTTCTCGGTGGGTGGCGGCGGGTGAGGGACCAGATGGTGTTTATTGCAGTGGAGTCGTCAATGTGGTAGCTTCGTCCGGCACTGCGATGAAGATACCTCCGACGGGGAAGGTGAGCGAAGTCCGGGAGATGATGGAGTACAGGCGGGCGAGTATAAAACATTTAAAAACAACCGGACAGCAGCGGCAGCTAAACGCGCCAGCGTTCACTCGTCCAAAAAAGAGATAAAACGCCGATTAAAACATAAATATGGTAATGAGCTTTAAAAGCCACTTCCTTGGCCGGATTATCAGTATAAAATACCGATAAAACGCCGATAAAACTAAAATAAATGTAAGAGCTCAATTACGGACACCCAAACAAACGACATGAGCAGAATCAGGAAGTGAAGTAGGTGAAGTAGGTATGACCATCTTATCTGCAACTTTTATATAGTTTGTTCTTTAATCAAACTTAAAAATATAACTCAAGAGTCAAACTGTTAGCATTGCATCTAAATGTGATTATGCAAAGTAATTACTCCTAAACAGGTTTTACATCCATTGCATTTCCACTACCTGGGCGGATGGGAAATTTTCACAAGACATGAAATCAAGGTAAAATATCCCCAAAAATGATTACTGTTTGAGTACTATGTTACTATGTATAGTATACGCAATTACATTATATTATTTATTTTACAGATTTGGGTCTGGTTGCTTTGATCTCTCTCTAAAATGCTCGGGAATTCACTAGGATTCGGATCTGCCTTCTTTGACTTCCCGTCACCAAAGTATTGACACACGGCTTTCCCATTTGAAGCAAAAATGAATTTGTGGGCCAAGCTGTGGTAAGATGTGCAAATGCGATGTGATTCACATATGACAGGTACTTCACAAATAAAGGCAACAGCTTCGGAATTTTTGTAGCTGTATTATACATTTATTTAAACCAGCGCTGTCCAAGTTAACGCAATAATTGTTTTTATGTCATATTGTTTTTACGTATTAATATACAATGCACACAAAAGTGACGAATTCGCCTGTTCTCGCTTGGATCCCCCCATCGCCGCGCTATGAGCTAGCGGGCGTTTCTGATACATATGACAAGCAGCAGCAAGTAGTGCCAAGAACAAGCAAGTTTTATGTCCAATCATTCTAATCTGTCAAATTTAGACAATAAAATATATAATAACTATATTTATTATTACATTACATTATTTCAGACATTACCTTTCTCCATATTTCCATCAAGTTTGTTGTGTTGTGTTGGCTTCATGTACCGGCTTCATGTGTAGAACAGGAGCGAAAAGACTATTAATACCTGATTGGTTAACGCACATCAAGTAGAGTTGTTGTATAGACTTTTGGTGACCTCTCTAATTGCTCCTTCACTCCGGCTCGCTTCGCAAACGGTCTTCAGATGACTGTCGCCTTTCCCAGCATGCCCATCCATTGAAAATGAATGGTGAGCGGTGATTTGTCGTACGATGTCGCTTTTGGTGTGCATTGTACGTAAGGGGCCGTGTCCACTAATCGCGTTTTTTCAACTTCCTGCACCTCTTCCCCATTCATTACTAATGTGAATACGTGCCTGGCGCGCTGCTTTTTCAAAGCGATGTGCCTCACGTCTTTTTGAGCTGCGGAAGACGCGATGAAAACCCCAATAACATATCTGCTCTCAACCCAAGTCCATTCTAAAATATTGTCTTTTGAAGTGCTCCTCTTGGAGTATGGCATAATGGATATTATAACATCCTATCCTGTGTATATTGAAACATAAAACAACTGATAAAATTATAAAGCACCCTTTTAATGTACGATCGTACACCTTTTGGAAATCTGAGATCGCTGAATTTGCTGTACTTCAATGGCAGCGTTTGTTTATGCATTTTTATTTTTAGTCCCGCCATTAATCAATTTTGATTGGCCGTCTGTCAGAAAGTGACATTGACAAGCGCCGCGCTTTGGCAAAAGTTTAACTATTTTCAACATGAGCGCACCGCCCAAAATGGAAAAACGCAGCTTAAAAAGACGAGGCGCGTCGCTTTGAAAAAGCTGCGCGCCAGGCGCGTCCTCACATTCGTAATGAATCTGGAAGAGGCGCAGGAAGTTGAAAAAACGTGTTCAGTGGACACGGCCCCATGCTGCATTGTACGTAAGTCCAGTGGCAGCTAGCAAACAATGAAAAAAGAAATGGTATTTTGAATGCATGCCAGATGGGTGTGTTGACAAGACCAAAGTTATTTTCAGTTACTGTCGATTGAGTTATCACCGGAGTACATCTAGTCTTAAATGCCATTTGCTAGCCAAGCACACAGGCAGCTAATGCAGCCCTGATAATAAGTTAGCCCCGAAACATCTCGCCTGCAGCACATTACGCTTGATAGACAATTACAGAAATAGGATTCTTGGATACTATCTTAGGGGCCGTGTCCACTGAACGCGCTAAAACGCGAGGCACTGCGCCTTTTCATTGAAATTTGCGCTTTCAACGCGTTTTCAACACGCTTTACCAACGCGCTTCACCGTCACAGACGCCTTTTTTGTTGCTATGCAACCGTCACAGCGTCTATGGTGGTTAGTCTCGCAGCATGCTAGCTACTAACGTTACAGATTTTAGTCTTTTTCATAACGCGAACGGGGTGGTTAGTTATTATAATGAACAATTATAGAAACCAAATCCTAGTCATAGTTAGTTTGACAACTGTAGCCTACTAATTCTCTGGCCGACCTAACGGTAGTACACCAACAGTGTAGTCACTACACTGTGCCACTAGTAGACCAGGGTTACAACTTTAGGCCTAATTCTTCAATGGCGGCGTTTGTTTATGTATTTTGATTTTTTGTTTTTAATTAATTCTGATTGGCCGGCTGTCAAAAAGTGACATTGACAAGCACAGCGCTTTGGCAAAAGTTGAACTATTTTCAACTTGAGCACTCCGCCCAAAATGGAAAAACGCAGCTCAAAAAGACGAGGCGCGTTGCTTTTTCAAATTGGTAATGAATGAATGAAGAGGCGCAGGAAGTTGAAAAAACGCGTTCAGTGGACACGGCCCCTTATACTCCCTTTCCACCGTTCACTACGCACTTTATTTACTGTTTGTTTTATTCTGTATTGTCCTGTTTTTATTAGCCTTAATTTTTCCTCATGTGAGGTTGGACACAAAGTGAGTTTCTTTAGAAATGTGAGTAATCTTTGATCTATCCTGTGTTGTGGCCAAATTTGGGCATCCTAGCGGATGTTCCAGCCTGGGATGTGGTTCAGGGGTGAGGGGACGGTCAGAGCAAGGGCCAGGTCACCAAAGAGACAGTATGTGCCTTTTGGAGACACTGAAGGCTAGAAGTTTGGGTTAAGTCATAACATTAAGTCATGTCTTAGTTTCCTGCGTACATGTCTTTAAAAATGCTGATTATGAACATGTGATCCATCTTGTCCAATGGAATGATTGTTTATCTTATAGACCTATATACTCGTTAGAACCTTGTCAACTAATCAGAACTTACTATGTCGTTAGACTGATCTAACTGTAGTATTTTCTCTGTGTACAGACTGACTCAGACTCTGTAGTCATCAATAAAATTTTACTTGATTTTTTCATGGTTTCTCCCTCTCCTTAATTGGTTATTTTCTGTCATAGATTGAAATGATCCATTACACCTGAAGTAATGGAAAATGTACCTGATCAATGTTCCTGTTGTACAATAAGTCGTTGCACGTCATTGCGATTAATCACAATACATTCTTTTTCAGTAACTGCAAACAATTACGGTCTTATCAACAGACCCATCTGGCAGGGCATTGTAGCTGAACTTGCCATACAAATGTATATTTTTCTTTATCCATTGCTTGCTAGTTGCTTTCTGATTTACAACTGTGTTAATAGCTTTAAAAAAACATGTGGCATTAAAGCATTTGCGTTATCGCGCTAACTTTGACAGCCCTCCTTTACACATAGTATTAATTCATTACGTCTAATTAATTGAGTAAATCGAATATCTCTCAGCCCTGCAAGCAACACAGCAATACAGATTAAGCATTCCAAGAAAGTCTAGTTTAGTATGTACAATCTATAATGGCCTAATTATGTTATTTATACATATTCCACATAGATTTAAGTTTAATTTAGCTCATTGACATGTTCAATTAATTCAGAAACTGTTAAATTGAAAGTAATTTTCTCTCACAACTTGATCCAAACTTGTAAATACTTAAAATGTAATGTATATGCCTAAAAGGAATGTTTGCAGGAGGTTACCATAGACAGTGGCCTCAACCTCACTGATTGATAACCATATAAAACCTACCATAGTGAGCAGAGTTAATAGCTAACTCAATAATAGAGTCGCTGATATGTGTGTGTGGCTCGCCAGGGGCCAGAGCTTCTTCAGGCGGCCCAGGAAGGGAGATGTCCAAAAGAGAAGACACACTCGGTGATAAATCCACAGAGTTACCACTGCCGTCACTTTCAGGAGAGGGTAAAGGTGGGCCATTCTGCACAGATACAAAAATTGGAGGTTGGTTTGGTAATGAAGGAAGTTGAATAGCAACTTTACACTTTTCTGTGTATTTACGGTGATCTAACATCCACAATTATGATGACCAAGAACGGGCAAAAGTGCTGCATTTCACAGATGCTGCAACCATACAATCACACAGCTGCAACATCTATTTCCATTATACAACATCAACCAAAAACATTGTTGTAACAAACAAGAGGGCTGCATACAAATCAGTAAATAACAGCATGAAAAGAATGCTCAAACAAAAAACTCAGCTACGCTGTTATGAAGTAAATAAAAACAAATAAAAGCATACACAATTTTTAAACATGGCTGATTGTCCATTCA
This sequence comes from Galaxias olidus, assembly GCA_026901105.3. Classification (NCBI taxonomy): domain Eukaryota; kingdom Metazoa; phylum Chordata; class Actinopteri; order Galaxiiformes; family Galaxiidae; genus Galaxias; species Galaxias olidus. Next base: position 62,395 of record JAPMUY010000783.1, read on the forward strand.
TGACTATGAAATTACTTGAGTATTACTGTCTATTTTGTTTGCGCGGGGTGTTAACTGTTGTCTAGTTTGGAAGCTATCCTGGGGAACTTTAAGACCAGCAATCCCTGCAACAAAAGTAAAGTGATAATCTACACCCATTTGAAGAAAAAGATGAAGGATTTTGCAAGCAGACCTCCCAAGCAGACCTAGTCAGAGCCTCCTTGAACATTTTGAAAGATACTGAATCAAAGATCAGAGAACTTTGGGGGATTTGGGTTGTTGAGGAATTAAGGGGCATGCAGCGCTACATTTAATTGTGTATCAAGCCGTTTTGCCTGGAAATTGCCTTCAAAACACTCTTTGTTGAAGCTCTTTAAAAGTTTTTACGTCTACTATAGGCAAGAATGTTCGGTCTTCTGGATGTTCTGCAAAACAACACTTAAGATGAACGATTAACCATGATAACATGTAACAGGCTCAAAGTTAATTACGTTATGTCTGCACCAAGAAAATAGATATTGTTTGGATATGGTGCCAGTTATTAAAATCTCTACTTTATTTACAAAAAATATAGTACAAAGACTAAAACAGTATTTTTCTAAATAAAGTCATTCACATTCAACAAAAAACGTGAAGTTCTCTCTGCACGCATCCTCTGCTGTAGGTTAAGCTTCTCCATAAATATAACCCATCAAAGTATTATTTAACAAATGTAATTATACTTGGTTCTAGTGTGCATCATAGAATTGTGTCTCAGTTTTTGGTTTGCACAAGAAGTTAGATTGAAGCCAAGGACATCGCCGCAAGAGGAGACTTGATCCAAGAATGATGCAAAGGATTGATTTACCGATGAAGCCCCTTGCTTACCTGCTAAAGGCATATGTTCATCTTCGTATGATCTTCGTCCATCTTTAGAGAATTGCCATCCATTAGTCTGGATGATACCACGGCAGCCAATTTGTGCCAGACTTGCTCACCCAACATATTGCAAACACACACACACCGACTCCAGTTCTATTGGCAGTGCCGTGGTCAGGGCACTGATAGGAGTATTAACCCTAACATGTTTTTTGATAGCGGGACAAAACCGGAGCACCCAACGGAAACCCACACAAACACGGGGAGCAAATGCAAACTCCACAAAGAAAGGACCTTGTCTCAGCTGGGGTTCGAACCAAGGACCTTCTTGCTGTGAGGCAACTGTGCTAATCACTGAGCACCCGTGTTTCCACAAGGAAAAGCATAGGAAGCATATCAATAAAAATCTTAAGAGTTTTTAGGCACACCATGCTTTACACATGTCCGTGAAGAGAACAGAGGACTGCAGATTGATATGTATGACATAAATCACTTTAGACCATTTTTTGTTTCTCCCAGATAATGTCTTTGTTCATTTAGAATGGTATGATGTATACAAATACTGAAAGTAGCAGTTAGAGCAAGAAAAATGTGAATACAAGTGACCAGTCAGCTGCTTGTAACTGTAATTAGAGCAGTTACCGTGATGTGAAAAGATTTAAAATCAGATTAACATTTAGAATTTTTTTTCCCCAAACAGGCAATACATTTCTAGGAAATGATCTTGACTCTTGACTATTTCCAAAGTAATCTGCAGATATAATTATACGAGCTTTAATGTAATTTATTTTTTTAATTCATATTGATATATTGACGTCTGATTTGGAAGAACCCCCAAATTCAGCAAAGCATTTGATCACTGAACTTGTAACGTAATTGTTAACCGGTAAAGCAGATACATGTTTGTCTCTGGTCCAATCAAATAACTTGGTCGGAACTGACTGTTGTATTATCATGTTAATTAATTAATAATTATTCTATCAGCTGTTTCTGACAGAAAAATATCAAAAGACTGCGGAATATAAAATAACTTTCCTTTCAAGGTAAACGAGTTTCTGCAGAGGGGGCGGGTCTCAGTGGAAGAACCGAAAGTGGGGGAGTGCACTCTGAAGTCGTTTAAAAAAAAAAAAAAATAATATTTGAATAATTTGTAGACGTACTCATTTATCTTCAATATAAAAAGCTTATGTCAGATTATCTGTGTTTCGTACCTACGCGTGAGACGTTGCTACTGCTAATGTTAGCTTTATCTGGGGAAATATAAGCCGCCTTCACATGATAAGAAATATGCGCTTCGTTCGTCGCGAGGTAGGGTACAGAGCATAGTGCAGACACCACATTCAAAGCGCAGTGCAGATAGATGTCATCAACATGAGATTTACTGTTGCTAAACTAATGTTTGCATACAAAGCATAGCCCGTCACTGTCTCTGCCTTGCACAGCAACGTACATAAACGGCTATTTTTATTAAACCTTAATTTAACCAGGATATTGAGAAATTGAGAGGATGTAAAAATATGTGTATTTTCTTAAATGCAAATTTGTTGACGAACTGTGTAACAAATGAATTTACGATACGTCCGAGTTCATTCTGGAGCGCGACTGAAATATACAAACTTAGGAACAGGAAGCAGAAATTCCAATCCACAGTTCTTAAAAATTCGTTACCGGTTCCGAGTTGGAACCAGTTCTCGATACCCAACCCTACTGAGGAGTGGTGAGTCTTTAGTTTTTTTTTGTCAAGTAAGCTAGTTCAGGTCTCTCTGTTGATAAGATTACTACAGTGTCTGTTCTTTTACCCAAGTACACTGTAGCACATTTAAAGTTTTGCACGTTTGTAAGTAAATATTTTGTCCACACAATCTTAGGCTAATTATTTCAATTTAGTTGGCACTTTATGCTGTGACTATATTTTTGAATGTGCATGGTTTTCTTCTGTATGTAGCCTTTGTAGTACTTTCGGAGGTAATTTTTTTTTTGTTTTAAAATAAAGAATAGAAGCTTTATGGTACGTATTGTATGGGATCCAATCACCAATTCTTCCCCCCTCTCTGGGTAAGACAAAGGAACACACCCAAATGGCCACACTGAACACTCCAGGGGGGCAAGCTTGCTCCCCTCACACAACTCCTTACAGTCACACAAACCAGCACACTGTTTCCACTCTAATTAGATTAGTAAATTGGGATTAAGAAACCGCCGCCTAAGGAACATTCAATGAAATTGTTGGACATTGAACATGAGAAGACATTGTATGTTAATTGTGTCTATTTTGTAATAATTATATATTTTGTATTGTATTTCTAAGATAACTAACATAATTAGCCTAGTCATGTTTGGTATCCAAATGTCCACCATGATATTTTGTAAACTTTGCAGACGTTATATAGAACATATTCCAAGCATACATGTATAAATAGAAAGAAAATTATTTGAGATAATCAAGCTGACAACCGTTATCTCATACAGTGAGATAATCAACACCTCTGACCACTGGCCTTTGGCCAATCAGGTGACCTCCGCCCTGCGTTACACAGGTTAAGATAATCGCAACCCCCCTTTTCCTTGACCACGCGTCTGCAAGCAACTCTTTGAACAAAGGATTTTAGGCCTTTTTCCTCACTACAAGGCCGGGAGAGTCCTTGCACACTTTCAAACTGAACCAGCGCACCTTTGTCCTCCTTCCCAGAAGAGGACAATTAACACGTCAAAGAAGACCTAAAACCCACGTTGCTCTTCCATGTTTATTCAAACAAGGAACTAACTTTCAGAACTTTACCAAAGGAACCACGGACTTCTCAAATTGGCTCCAGCCACAAGGCTAATAAGACCAACAATTGTGCCACAGCTCCGCCTTCCTTCTCACAGTAACGTAACTCATGCTTTTCCTAACGTTGAGCGTTCGATGCTATAGAGACAACTTGACTGATGTGTACCATAATTTATCAATATTTTAACTGTTATACTGTGTACGTTTAGCTACTAACCACTTTAGTTTATTAATGTCATCATTTGGTAATTCTTTGTAGTACTGTAATTTTCATGTGTTTTAGACTAGTAAATAAATAGAATTGCTTTGCAATCAAACCCAGCTGTGTCATATCTTCGTTTTCATACAATCATTTATTCTCGTAACATAGAAGGTCACTACTTCAGAATTGAGACTAAAACTTCAACTAGGCCTACTTATTAAATTAATGCCAAATCAGACCTGGTTTCCCATCGAGCCATGCAATAAGCTAAAATCTTTGGGTGGTGCCCCCTTTATTATTTGATATCAAATTGATCGATTATAATATTAATTTATGAATTAATGGATAATCTACAAAATTGATAGAGTAATTAAACACAAGAAGTAGTAAACCAGTAACCCTACATTTATGGCTGCCCCGAGCGAGACAGTTTAGCTGAATTAAGATTGTCTGCAAAAGGAAGATAAACAATTGGGTTGTAACATATAACCGTGAATTCGACCAGTAAATGTGGTATAGTGCTGTTTTTGAGTGTTGCTAAACTGAAGTTCTGCAAGAGTTAGACCGTGAGTGAAAAGGGAAAGGAATAATTATTTTGGGCTCAGTGCGCTGTTGCCCGTACACACAGCTAGGACTTAGTCGACATAATTTAGCGCGTTTACTACTATAGCTTCCCACAAAGTGTAGCTATCGCCTCTCTTTTTGACGTCTCCTTTGGCTACGTGTTCTAGGCATTGGAAATTGAGAAGGCCTGGGGAAAGATTCAGACTAGCTCCCTGAACCCCTTTATTCTGTGCTTAAAACGGTACAGAAGTGAGCAAATTGCTGCATGCTAGCCAGATTTGCTACATAGTGAAAACTAGCCGCCGTGCTAAAGAAATCACTATCCATTCCGTACACACGCGCTGCCGCGGGCCGCGCCATTGTGTTTGAAAGCGTTCACGTTGACAAGCGTCGCGAGATCGCCTAGTCTGTGCCGCAGACCCAGTGACGTAACGTCACGTGTCCACTAGAACGTGGAAACCAAATTGTTAGGGGCGTTGCTTAGCAGCCGAGAACCCCTCCCCGCAACAACACTGTTGCACAGTCACTCACACGGAACCCGTGTGAGAGAAGTGACTGCTTTTTGTTTTCCAGTTAACCCCCTTTACGCCCTCAGAAACAAGAGTAGATTATCTCCATCTTTAAACGTAGTTTAAGACAGGGAGTGCATGAGAAACAAAATTTGATTTTGTTTGTGGGCTAAAGTTTTAACATTGATTTGATTATACATTTTAGTTGAATTCTGGTTTGATTATAATTTGGAAATTGATCATGTTAATTATAACTTTGATTTTGGTTTGATTGGAATTCAGATCTGGATCTATTATTAATCATAACTTGGATTTTGGTTTTAAATTTGATTGGATATTCATCCTGTTAAGTATAACTTTGATTCTGGTTTGATTTTAATTTGGTTGTTGCTCTCTTAGTTAATCGTAACTTTGATTGTTGTTTTAACAGTTCATATCGATTTAGATTATTAATCATAAACGTTAAACGTGATTGGTTTTAATTAGAATTTTTTATTGATTTTTAGTTTAAGTTGATCTTAAATTTGGTTTTATTTTGATCTAAAAGTGAGTGTTAGACTTCCCTTGGTGTCTCCACAGTCAGCAAAGCTAGAACGCTTGCCCCTACAGTAAGACAGCCCTTACTTAGACTGTCCCACCCCAAAACTAACACTCCCCTCCAATATGGCTAAATACACCCAGCTTGAATATTCCGTTAAGGAACTCACCAAAGAGGTGAACCCCAGAACGTTGAGTGGACTCAGTGTCCAACAAGTTGAAGGAAGCAACCAAAAGCTTGTCAAGGATCCCCTTGCCAACATTCCCACCAATAAAGATTTGGTGGTAGTCCGCTCATGGATTTCCTTAATCCTCTCTCATCAACTGAAGTTTCTGAACAAACAGTCCAAGGAGACAGGTGCCATGGGAGGAAACCTCCCAGCCCAGTTCAACAAACTTACAGAAGACAATCAGAATTGGAAAGAGGCTATGAAGAAAGTCAAAGAAGACCTTCTCCATAAACACTCTGAACTACTACAAGTAGAAGAAAAGCTGGCCAAAAGAGAGGAACAAATAAGACAACTGGAAGAGGAGATTGAACATCTACGCCGACCACGCCCTGAGGCAGGGGCTAGTCCAGGCCAACTCATCCAGACCCTGGTTGAGCTCGTACAGCAAGCTGCACGTAAAGACAATCAAATTGAGCAACAACAGCTGGAAATCAACAGCCATACAGCTAAATTCCAACATGCAAATGATCAACTGGCTAACGCAATCACCAGTAACACTGCCCTCAAAGAAGAAAATACGGTTTTAAACCACAAGGCAGCAAGTTATCAAACCCGCTGTGAAACAGCTGAAGAAGCCTTGGCTGACCTGAAAATCTCAGCAAGAATCAACAGCGAGAAACACCAGCGAGAACTATTCAACAATGAAGTCTTAAGAACTAGGCTCAATCAGTTGGAGGACAAGCATGAAGATCTCCTCCAAAGGCATGGAGCCTTAAACGGAGATAACAAGTCCATAAAAAGGGATCTGGAGCGAGCCCTGGAGAAACTATCCTGGTTCCATGAACAACAGACCTCAAGGTCTCACCATGAGAAAAACAAACTGCCACCTGACGACATCACCTGGGGATCAATCAGAACCGAGAACCGGTCCCACTACGATCCAAAGCTTCACCCAAGACCCTCCATGATTAGAAGTCAACCGGCAGTCGACCACATCAATTGGGACCTTACAAGGGAAAATCATAGGCCCCACTACAGCTCAATGGCAACCAGAGATCAACAGACTCCAAGACTGACTCCTGAGCAAAGTAAACCGTCACCTGAAAAGGGCCAATGGGAAACCTTCGGTATGGAACAGAGTCTATACCAACCCATCGACCAACAGGAAACGGGGGACAGTGCCTACTCTCCCTGGGGAACTCCAACGGAGGCCAGACCCCACCACGGCTCAACCACAGCCAGAGACAGACACTTCCCAGACCAATACTCAAGTTGCCCCTCACCATGGCAACAAGAGGGACTACACTGGAGCGCCGGCTCTGATCAAGGCCACTGCTACCTAGTCCCTCCAGAAAAGCTAGAGAAACTAGCCAGAACAATAAAGACATTTGTACCTAAATTAGCCGCTGACAATGACACGGAAACCTATCTCTGGGACCTGTCAGAAGCCTTGGCTACATATCCAGAGTCCACAGATGCTGACAAAATCAGCATAATTTTTAAATAAAAAGACTTCTAATGGAGATGTCTCAGCCTTCATTCGACGCCAGACCATCTCAACACAAAACAACTTTAGTGCTCTCTGCAGTGCACTCCAACATGAGTTCTCTGGAACACTCAATGCTGCCCCTGACATGGGCAATGCATATAACACCCGACAAACTCGTCAAGAGCCCCCGAATGCATACTACCACCGACTCCGGTCGGCCTACTTTGGCTGCAGGAACACCCCGGGAATGGAAGAGGAGCCCTGCTTCAAAGAACTCTTCCTCAGCAACCTGCACCCCTCAGCCAGTCGTCTAATCGCAGTAAACATCGACCCTGCCAAAATGACAATTGCTGACCTACGTGAATTGGCCACCAGAGCGTTCACAAAAGCCAAAGTGACAGCTAGGAAGACAACCGGAGAAGAACCGGAAGTCCTGACTGTAGAACAGGAGCAACCGCTTCAATTAGAGGGAGCTGTATCGGAAAAGCACACCTCTCAAGCCACGTTCCCATCGGGGAATAAAAGGCACCAGAACAGTCGATGGCAACACAAACAAAAGGAAGGTCAACCCCAGTACCACAAGAATGGCGGAAACAACTGTCAACGAGACCAGCGACAACGCTCGTCTGGAAACTCCAACAGAAAGAACCGCCAAGGTAAACAACTTCCTCAGCAACGATGGGACAATCAGTCACCCAATCGCCGCAGAAGGGACCAGAAAGGAAATGGGTCTGGAACTACAGGAAACACTCCTGTGACCCATCAAAACCTAACAGAACTAGTGAAGAAACTCCTAGTGGATGTCAACAAAGACATAAATGAGAAAGACAAGAAACTATGACTAGAATTGGGACAACAAACCCTGCAGCCCCAGCAGGTGAACCTGGTTGAAGACAACAAAATTATACCACCTCCAACAACTCTACAACCAACAGAAACCCCAATCCTAACCAAAAATGTCGCTCGTCCATCAGACCCACCAAAACACAAGGTCGGGTCTGGAGAAGAATCGAACCACACCCTGAAATCTGAAAACGCTGTCACTCAAGAAACAAACCTACAATCAACAGAAACCACAGTTCTGACTGTGAATGCCCTTCATCCACCAGACCCACCAAAACACAAGTTTGGGTCTGAAGAAGAGTCTAGCCAAGCCCGAAGAGCAGAAAAGCAGGAAACTCAAACAGCCACAGAGCGCAACCTGCATCCTCCGGTACAACCGAAAGAGGTCACAGTCTCGGAAGTCCAAACAGCCCTGAACCCAACCGAGACAAAAGAAACAGGGGACCAAAATCACATGCCCCGGTTGCAGTTTCTGGGAGACTTGAAACAGAAAGGGACTGCCAAAAGGATGTACCTCAAAACCAGGTTGGAAAACACTCTGGACTGCGAGGCACTGCTAGACACTGGAGCTGAAATCTGTCTAATGAACAAGACATTGCTCACAACGCTGAACCATGCAACCGCCGCCACAGCAAAATGGCTTAAACTAGAAGAATGTAACTTTAACATCACAGGGTTCACGCAAAACAAGTCCCTGATAACCACAAGGGTTATGTTAAAGCTCAACATTGGAAACGTAAAGCTGACTCTTACAGTATATGTGTCACACCTGAACACGGAACCCCTGCTAATTGGCCAGGACTTGCTGAATCGCCTGGCCCCGCTCATCGATTGCAAACGCAACAAAATGTGGGCCCAAATAAACAATGTAGAACCAACCTCTACATCAGATGGCTGCGCCAGACGCTGCTACACAATAGTCACAGAAGGTGAGAAACAGTCACCTCCACCCGTAGTTGTTGACAAAGAGTCTGCAGGAGAGTCCAAGATGACAGGAGCCACCAACACGGCCTGGCCTCCCGTCCAGCAATCAAAACCAGAGACACTTTTCTTGGCTCCTTAAACCCTCCCAATGTAAACAGCTACCACCCCCGCCTCATAGGCGGAATTCATCTCCAATCAACGCAATTGGAAGATGTCATTCTGGCACTCTGGGCTGTGAAGTCTGCTATCAGCCTGAAAGTGTACAACGCACTACGGCTGACACAAGCATGTTCACGCCTAGCAAACAGAACTATCAACGATGTCCTATGGCCAAAAGCCAAAACACAACCAAGGGCGTGCCTTGAAAACCCTGAACGCATGCTATCGGAACAAACCATTCCAGAAGCCTGTGAAGCCATCGCTAAACTGTGCAGTTCAGTCAAACACTCCACCAGCTACATTGGTGGTCAGAAAATCAAAACTGAAACCTGTCACCAACCTGTGACCTTTCTTAACAGCCAAAAGCTAAGAGAAGGCGCAGTTTCCGACAGTCGACTCGCCCCCTGGCTCATGTCGCTGCAAAGTCATGAACCAGAGATCGAACATGCCCAAAGCAACAAACTGACTAGTTCTGGCAGTCAGCTCAGAGTCTGGCCTATGAAGAGAACTCGTCATAATGCGCACTACCACAAACCATTCACACAAAAACCCGTACTCATCTGCTCAAATCAAGGAAGAGGGGGAGACTATTTAAACAACCGGCAATCAATAATACTGTGCATCGACAAGGTAATGATAATTCTTCCCACCTCCACCCCAACTGCTGCCTGGGTCTGCCACTCTGTTCTGCCATTTTGTTCTGCTGTTCTGTGCTGATAATCTGTTGTGCTAATCTTTTTAGGGGGGATCGAAGTATGAGTGCTCCCTGCCTCCGGATGACGTACCGGATATATGCAGCAGGGAACTTCAATATGTAGCAGACCCAACCATGCCAAATTTGATGTATAAATCATATTTAATAAATGCTTAAAAGACGAAGAGCTTGTCTGATTGAATTGTTTCTTCTTCTTTTTTTTGCTTGAAGGCTACATGCCACTGTTGTTTTGTGTAATGTTTTAAAAAAGGAGTGTATGTTGAACTATACAGGATTTAATTGTTTTGTTTTTGACCATGGTATCGAATTGGTATCAAATTTCTGGAATTGTGACATCCCTACTTCCTACATAGACTGATTATATTTGGTGTCTGCCAGAAAATGTTCCTACTCTTCTACCAAGTTGAGAGCATCTTGTGGTGTGGCATTTTAGCTTGGTTTGGCAATCTCAGTGTACAGACGATAGCCCAGATTATCCGGCTGACAAGAGCCATGAAAACCATGGGAGTACCACACACTAGAGGCTGTCTTTGATGAAACGATCATCAGGCAGGGCCCTAAAATATTTTTCTTTTTATTCTTATTACATATTTTGAGTACATTATGTATATGCATGTCTTTGGGTGACAGTGCTTAGCCTTCCCTAAATTCATTTGCACCAGTCTATTATTCACAGGACTTGTAGTAAAGTAATAATGATAATAAAAAGAATGCTCTATAACAGCGTGGTTGGTTACATTTGCAATAGAAAGATAATCGGAAACAGTATTGGCCTTGGCTAACGTAACCAAGTTACCAAGGCTTGCGTTTAAACGTGTGGGATTGTCAAAACTCAAATTCTAACCACCCGCCACAGCCATTGCTGTGCATTATTGTTTGCGATTAGTGGACAGAATTGATGTTGCAAACATAATTACGCTGCCCGTGGTCATTCAAACAAGTAGGTCAAATATTAGCCAGTATTCGGCCTACTTTACTGTGTTGCATTATCAGCTGTGCATGCGTTATTGTTTGCAGTCGGTCAGTGCAAACACAACATAAAAACTTTGTCCTTCGTGGTCGTTAACAAGTATGATAGTTGGTCAAATATTAGACTTCCCAAACCTCGGCCTCACCCGTAGGCGCTTGAGTGCCACTGATATCTAGTGTAAATATCCAATGTTTACAATAACATTAGCACCACGCAGGCAGGTTTAGTAGATTTGTTTTTTGACCTAAATTAAAACCACTGCCGTACTAACATTCTCTAATTTCAAACTGTTCTGCAGAATCTTTTTTGGATTTTATGTGTTAGTTTCGTATTTGTTTTCCACGTTATATGATTTAAAAAAAAAAGGAACATTGTATTTGAACATGTTTAAATGTTCAGAAAATAAAACAGCTGCATTGATGCTAAAATCCTGTGTAGGCCTACTTTTTTCCTCACAGAATATTAATCAGGAATCGATAAGTATTGGATCGATAAGCAGAATTGATTATGGCATCGGTGTAATGGTGATAATGGCACCTTGAATAAAATCGTATCAATTCCCATCCCTTGGTATGATACAAATATTGTTTTCCCAGTTTAGTCAATAGGCCTTCCATAGTGAAGAATGTGTTCAAATGTATGTGTACACCAGGTGGCGTAAGATAAAAAGGTTCTAAAAGGTTTAAAAAAGCAATGCCCAATCAGTTTTTTTGACAGCAAACAAGGGCCAAAGTTCTCGAATAACGACTGTCGTACTTTGCCATATTTTTTTTTTTAAAGTGAGAAAATGCGAGATAACAGTACAGCTTGGCTTCAAATAAAGGATTACCATTATTATAATACAGTCAAATCTCAATCATAATGAAAAACTAGAAACTATTTGAAGTCATACAATGATGACAAAAAAACATGTCAGAATTGTAATGCCTAGTTCACGCGTACACAGGTTTGTTTTCTGTGTTTTAGCCTCCACATACAAATTGCGTTTCAGGTCCCTGAAAACGGACCTTTTGCAAAACTTCAGTTTTCAGAGTCAACAGGGAAAACTCAGTATGTGGACAGAGATTTTAAAAGTGCTAGTGTGGATGGGATTTATTTTAGGAACAGAGGACAAAATTCGTAAAAAAGAATCCCCGTGTATGTGTGGACTAAGCCTAAGACTTAATACATTTCAAAGAAAAACAGGGATCAAAATGCAATTTGTTTTTACCCAGTTCTGCTTTTGTTGGTTATAGTTTTTTATATGCTGAAATATTTTTGTTATTTTTATTTTGTGTAATATTTATTTATATTGCTACTTTGTATGTGTTATCTTCATTACATGTATTTTTTTAAATTAAACTAAATAAATTACTTTGAAATGTTAAGAGATGTGTTAAGCAAATAAGTTATAATTCATTCATTATATTCATTCTTTTAGAAAAGTGCTACTAAGCAATATCAAGAGCAGTATGTATCCTTTGCTCACCTCAGAGACTTGCTCTTGAAAACCTAGACCCACCTTGGCCTTTGGGTTTAGAAGCTTGCAATTGTCTTTACCGGGGGTGTCTAAGTCGTGGGGACGGATGCCTGTGATGATGCCTGCAGACTTGGCTGCTAGGTCGATGGCACCTGAAAAATAAGACATGTTCTTTTAATTTATTATTACTTGATATTTAAAGAGCTATATTAATTTCATTAAATTCTAATTCCTTTTCCATAGATACGTGGAAAAGGGAAATATGAGGTTTTTTGTTCCTCCCTTACCCAGCTGCTCTAAAAATGGTTCCACAATCCAAAGATATAAAAAAAGTATCCTACTTCCTAGGTTACAAACAGTAGATTAAGCAAAAGGATTGTACCAGCAAGAATAACCTACATGCAAGAAGGTATGAAAATGTAAATTTGACCAATGAACTTGCCTTTAATGTTGCTATTGATTAAATCAGTCAGATAAAAAACAAATCTGTTGCCTGAAAACATGTAATAGGTAATAAGATGAACAGCACTTCAGTACGGAGAATAATAGTGTTATAATATATACCGTAATTGCGCGTGTACAAGTCGACCTTGTTTATAAATCGACCCCTGACTTGGACGATAAAAATAAGGGATGAATTGTTTAATCCATATTTTTATGGTTTAGGCCTAGACAGGAGTCTCTCTCTAGACTAGAGCACATAGGACTACGACAGCAACAACTCATTTATCCTATCATGTAACAAACAACATGGCGCTTGCCATGGTGAATCACTTGTGGCTGTATAATGGGGAAAATAGACCGATATTTCAATATACACAGGATAGGATGTTATAATATCCATTATGCCATACTTCAAGATGAGCACTTCAAAAGACAATATTTTAGAATGGGGTTGGGAACAGATACAGTGCCTTGCAAAAGTATTCACCCCCCTTGGCATTTTTCATGTTTTGTTGCCTCACAACCTGGAATTAGAACGGATTGTTTGAAGGTTTGCATCATTTTATCCACAGAACATGCCTACAACTTTGAAGATGTGATTTTTTTTTTTTGTGAAGCAAACAACAAATAGGACAAAATAACAGAAAACTTCAGCGTGCATAACTATTCACCCCCCTAAAGTCAGTACTTTGTAGAGCCACCTTTTACGGCAATTACAGCTGCAAGTCGCTTTGGATAAGTCTCTATGAGCTTTCCACATCTTGCCACTGGGATTTTTGCCCATTCCTCAAGGCAAAACTGCTCCAGCTCTTTCATGTTGGATGGTTTCCGCTTGTGAACAGCAATCTTCAAGACTGACCACAGATTCTCAATTGGATTGAGATCTGGGCTTTGACTAGGCCATTCCAACACATTTAAATGTTTCCCCTTAAACCACTCGAGTGTCGCTTTAGCAGTATGCTTCGGGTCATTGTCCTGCTGGAAGGTGAACCTCCGTCCCAGTCTCAAATCACAGGCAGACTGAAACAGGTTTTGCTCAAGAATATCCCTGTATTTAGCACCATCCATCTTTCCCTCGACTCGAATCAGTTTCCCAGTCCCTGCTGCTGAAAAACATCCCCACTGCATGATGCTGCCACCACCATGTTTCACTGTGGGGATGGTGTTCTTGGGGTGATGGGATGTGTTGGGTTTGCGCCATACATAGCGTTTTCCTTGGTGGCCGAAAAGTTCAATTTTAGTCTCATCTGACCAGAGCACCTTCCTCCATACATTTGGGGAGTCGCCCACATGCCTTTTGGCAAACTCAAAACGTGCCATCTTATTTTTAACACTAAGTAATGGCTTTTTTCTGGCCACTCTTCCATAAAGCCCAGCTCTATGGAGTGTACGGCCTATTGTGGTCCCATGCGCAGATACACCAGTCTCTGCTGTGGAACTCTGCAGCTCCTTTAGGGTTACCTTTGGTCTCTGTGCTGCCTCTCTGATTAATGCCCTCCTTGCCCGGTCTGTGAGTTTTGGTGTGCGGCCCTCTCTTGGCAGGTTTGTTGTGGTACCATGTTCTTTCCATTTGAAGATGATGGATTTGATGGTGCTCCGGGGATCATCAAAGATTAGGATATTTTTTTATAACCCAACCCTGACTAGTAATTCTCAACAACTTTGTCCCTGACTTGTTTGGAGAGCTCCTTGGTCTTCATGGTGTGATGCCTCTTGCTTAGTGGTGTTGCAGCCTCTGGGACCTTTCAGAAAAGGTGTGTTTATACTGACAGATCATGTGACACTTAGATTACACACAGGTGGACTTCATTTCACTAATTATGTTACTTCTGAAGGTAATTGGTTGCACCAGAACTTTTGAGGGGCTTCAGATTTCAGATTCAGATTCAACTTTATTGTCATTGCGCATGTCACAAGTACATGCTTCATAGCAAAGGGGGTGAATACATATGCACATGCCAATTTCCAGATTTTTTTTTTTTTTAAATAATGTTTTATATATATTTTTTTCTCATTTCACTTCACCAACTTAGACTATTTTGTGCAGATCCATCACATACAATTCAGATTAAAAAAACATTTAAATTACAGGTTATAATGTAACAAAATAAGTAACAAGCCAAGGGGGGTGAATACTTTTGCAAGGCACTGTATGTAATAGGGGTTTTCAAGTGGCAACCCTCCATCCCAGATGTTTTGTTAATTTGAGCCCACGACACCTCCAGAAGGCTTAACGGTGAGCAATGACGTCTCAGAGCCACCCCCCTCTATATCCGCTCTCGGCATAATCAGATTTAAAGAAAAAAATTAGGTTGTTTATTAAACAGAGATATATCCCTATACCTATCCCTATTACCTATTCCTGCAGGCATTTTCTGCCAACTCTACAGGGATACTTACCACCTGAAAAGAAGATAATCTTTCCCTACTCTCCTGCAGGCTTGATAAATGACGCTCTGCAGGAAAGACTTTCCTTTTATACCTTTGTCCTGAGATTAAACCACTTATGTTTTTTCAACATGATGTTCTTTACTTTTGTGCCCATATAGGATCCTTCCTTTTCAGCCACAGCCACTGGCTACTCCTTTCTGCTATATCTGATATAGCTTTTATGGTCTGGCGCAATTCTTTGCCGCAGATCCCTAACTCCTTAAGTAGTTTGGTTGTTGATATTGCCACAAATCCACGGCATCCAACTTCCACAGGACATACCTTTGTTCTCCAACCTCACTGTTCTGCTTCAGCTACTAATTCGCTATAAAGTAGTTTATTTCGTATGCCTCGTCTATTGCTTCTTCGCACGGGACTGTTAGCTCTATAAAATAAACAATTTGCTGTGTGTTGGACCAGAGTAATAAGTCTGGGGTTATTAAGCTGGTTGTTGCAATCTCTGATGGGACTCTCAGTTGTTGGCTGACATCAGCAAGCATTTTCCAATCACATGCTCTCCTCAGCTGCCCTGAGTTTTGTTTTGCCCTGTAACTCTTCTTTCCCGGTACTCCCTCCCTGAAAAAGAAAATGTTGTGCATGTCGCCCTCTGCTCCAATTGGCAGGGCATTAACTGTTGAGCGCCTATACTCTATTGCTTCCGCCAACCATTTAAGTACTTGATTGTGGCACCAGGTGTGTCTTCCTTGAGTAAGGCTCGTCTTGCACCCAGCCATTATGTGTTTGAGATTAGCCGTCCCACCACTGAGGGGGCATGTTGGATCCTCACCTACCCACTGGCTAAGATTTGTTGGTGTTGGCAGTACATCGTAGGTTGCCCTAATAATGAAGCTAATTCTTGTGGATTCCATTCCCCACATGTCCTTCCAGGTCATTTTCCTTTGCTCTACACTTTCAGAGTTCATCCATCACCCTTGTTTGGCTTGTGAGACAGTTTCAGCACTCCTTACTGCTTCCTCTTGTTTACGTATCTGTTCTATGACTAATTTACGTTGTTCCAAAGGGGTTGCTTTTGACCATCTCTGTTAACTTGTACCAAATCCAAATCCTCCTCGTCCATGTTGAACTTGTCCTACTATTTCCGTATGTTTAAGGGCTGCTTTTGTTTGCAGTACTGCCTCTTTTGGATTCCATTTCCGTCCTGTTGCTAATGTGGGTGCCACTTTTCTCATTATACTATCTCGGGATTTTGTAAGTGTCATTTCTAATCTAGCTTTAGTGCACTTAAATTCCTCTGTAAACCCGGTAAGCGGCAGCTCCAGAGCACCTTTCCCATAAAGAGCCAGGCTACTAAGACACCGTGGCACCCCTAACCATTTTCTAGCATAAAAGCTGACTCTTCTTTCTAGCTTTTCAACTTTAGTGATGGGTATATCATACACTGTCAATGGCCACATTACGGGGTAGAAGTCCAAACTGTAGGCACCATAGTTTTAGCTTTCCTGGCAACCCTGACTTCTCAATGCTCTCTAGGCCTCTGTTCAATTCTATCCTTAATTCCTCCACATGCTCGGAGTCTTTAAGGGCAGCATTGTACCATTTTCCGAGACTTTTGACAGGCTTTTCAATCACGGTTGGAATTGGATCCTCATCTATGAAGAAAAATTTTTTGCACAATTTTCCCTTAACAACTGATATGCTTCTGGATTTGCTTGGTTTTACTTTTATTCTAGCCCATTTAAGGTTATCATTGAGTTTGCTTAGCAGTCTTTTAGTACACAGAGCAGTTGTCGTCAATATTGTCATATCATCCATATATGAATGGGAGTGAGGCGTAATCCTGCTCTTAACTTTTGCCCACCAACGACCCATTTTGATGCTCAGATTATTACTTCCATGGCCATAGTAAATGCCAAGAGTGAGATTGCACATCCGGCCATGATGCGAATCTCCAGATGTTGCCATTCGGTGGTAAATGTCGGTGTATCAAAACACAATTAAATGTCCTGAAAGTATGCCTTAACCAGGTATAAAATTGCATTTGGTGCAGACCACAAAAGCTTGTGGGGCACAGACCCAAATGTGTCTGCCAAGTCCAGGAAAATGACATGAAGGTCCTTTTTCTCACGTTTTGCCACTTGAATTTGGTGCCAAATCACGCAAGTGTACTCCAGACACCCGGAGAAGCCTGAAATGCCTGCTTTCTGTACTGAGGTATCTATTAACTTCTTCTTTGTAAGGTATTCGCTCAGTCTTTGTGCTACTATGCAAAAAAATATTTTCCCATAAACAGTAAGCAAGCAAATTGGTCTGAACTCGCTAATGTCACTAGAATCTTCCTCTTTCGGAATCAGTACTCCTCTGGCTCGACGACAAGATTTGGGAATGATTTGTTTTTCCCATGCTAGCTTCAGTAGTTTCCAAAGGAAACGTAGGACATCAGGTGCATTTTTATACAGTCTAAGGTACTCCGTTAGGTCCTGGCGCCGATGCTGCTCTTGCACGTCTGACTGCATTTTCCACCTGTTTCCATTTTGGAGGGCTGGTGTCCATTTGCTCTACTGGGTCCTTAATTGGTGGAATATCTGCGGGAACTGTGAATTCCTCATGCATTTTATCGTCTGTGTGAGTTTCTTTTAGGTGGGACTCCAGTTCCTGTTTGGTTGTTTAAAGCGTTCCGTCTTTTGCTTTGTTGAACAAAGACTTAGTAAACTTGAAGAGGTTTTTGTTGAAATTGACTCCTTGCTCGTTCTTTCTTCATTCGGTTTCTTCGTAGGTTCTCGGCTCTCCTCAATGTTGACAACCACTTCTTTAAGCTGTCCTGCAAGTCCTTAATGTAAGTTTTTAAGTTAATAATTTAATATATGGTAAATAAGGCCCTTCTCTATGCTATTTATAGCACTCAAGCCGATAATCGATCAGGTTGCGATTGTGGACTACGAAGGGTGTCTATTTTTGTCAACTTCACTAACCGCGGACAAACTTAGCCCTAAAATATTTGATGTACTGGTTGATCCCGAGTATAATTCGACCCCCCAACTTTGAAGTTTATATTTTGATGAAGATTTCTCGACTTATACACGTGCAAATACGGTAACTATTAATGTATTTTACTTTAATGACTGAAAATGTTATTTAAGTAAGGTTTTGAAAATTTACCCACTACGCTCATCAGATTTGCTTTGATTACTCATTGATTGATATCTATGGCACTTTGTCACTAATGTATAATTTGACTGTAATTCAACGAGGCTCTATAGACCACAATGCATTTTATATGAGTAAGTTTTCAAAATGAAACTAAGCATCCAGTCTTTCCGCTATGTAAATTTTTGCCACCATGGCTTTAGAATTTTATTAACATTAAGTCGCTATTACACGACTGCAGAATCCGCCCTACTAAACTCAAATGAACGCTCCACCCACTTTGCTCAACTGGAACAAGACAGGACATCAAATCAGCCAAGCCAAGGTTGTCACAAACTCTCAGTTGGCTGTACATAAAATCAGTCTCGTCACAATTTGACATCAGTCTCATCACAACTTGTTTTTAAAGTTAGTCTAACCAGAACTTGTTCTCGATCTCACCAGAAGTTGGAGTGTTTCTCACCAAGACTTGGCCTGACTAGTGGAGCAGCGCCATTATTGAATTATTGGTCTGGCTAGTGGTTAAAGGCGTTAGCTTCCCCACATTGAGGCTAATATGTCTGTCTGTGAAAAGCAAATAATCTTTACTTACTTACATCTCAAAGTATAAATGCTATCAAAATCAAACTTTGCAGTTTTAATCACTATGCTCTCCTGAGTATTTTGGTACCTCAACCATATCTGTAACATTAATGGTCACTGAGCTAAAATTTGATTGTACATTTATGTGAGGTGCACAAAAACCTGACTCCCAAATTCTGGGATGTACCAAAGGGATAAAATATGCTTACTAAGCTAGGCTGAGCGTTATAAAGTTGGAACGATGTCTCAAGCAAAAAGCTGGCAAAAATGCTTCGTTAAGCATTTTTGGTTACAACTCATAGGTCCCATAATATGCTATGCGATATCATATCTGTTATAATTATACATGTTACAATGTATGAATTGACAGGTTGAGCAGCTGTAACATAACATTTGTAGGACTAGATACGCTTTAGCTGAGATGTATGAAACAGTTTTTACATAATTATATGTTGGGAAATGTATACGTATAGCAACTTCATATGTACAAGGTTATTGAGATACGTGTTTCCCAAAATGAAAAACTTGACGAAAACATGAATACAATTAATGAATACATTATATCATGTGTCTACCATAAACGACTATTCATGACCGAAGAAAACGTACAGAAACAATATCTATACGTTATGCTACTTTACGATACCTAGTGCTGG
Organism: Galaxias olidus; assembly: GCA_026901105.3. Taxonomy (NCBI): domain Eukaryota; kingdom Metazoa; phylum Chordata; class Actinopteri; order Galaxiiformes; family Galaxiidae; genus Galaxias; species Galaxias olidus. The sequence continues at coordinate 81,760 of JAPMUY010000783.1, forward strand.
AGTCACAACGGACAGTTTTGATGACAAGAGAGCAATATGACATGACAGTGCTATAAGTCATGGCATTTTAAAGTTCAATGGTATTGACAGACATACAGTGGGAGACGCCGGGGGTGTCATCGATGATGCTCTAAAACTGACCTAGTCGCGCCCTAATTGTTTTCTACTGACCGTTCTCTACAGATGTGCCCATGGGAGTGTGGTCCGTCAACTCCAATTCATAATATTTAATGAGCTAGTGTTTTCTGTGTGTGTGTGAGACAGACGAGACGGGTTCATGGTATGATTATTAGTTTCAACTGTACTAGCTATCATTAGCAAGCTAATGGAAGGTAAGAAAACTGAAAGTGTTTATTGTTGTAGCTCTCTGTATCCCATTTGAGTAAGCCAGAGCCGGATATATCTTAGCTAAGCTAGCTTGAGTCAACTACGGCTGTTTTTCCTCATTTGTTGATTTGTTGTGTCGTTAACAATAGTAACCATATACAGTATACTGGGTACATACATGTGGGTTTTGTAGGGTGAGGGCGATGTGTTGGCCCGATATTGTATGGTAGCTAGCTAGCTATCCTATCTGAGTAGGTCAGGGTCTGATGTATTCGAAGAGTTAACTTGAGTGGACAGCGGTTGTTTAAAGAAATGCTGCACTTGGCTTGGAAAAAAATATGCTATTTTTGTTTAGCTAGGCATTGGTTAAATATCAGTCCTCCTCAATTATCATTACACACTAAAAACAGTCTGGGTTTCTCTGCATTGGAAATGCTTGGGCGGCCTGCCCAAGGCTTTATTAAAAGACCCATATTGTAGACAATCATACGTGTGATTTTTTTTGTGTCCATGAAGCACATAAAAAATATTTGAACACAAAAATAAATATATTATCGCTGTGCTTCAGAACAGCTTGTAAAACAGAGTAGATGTGTTGAGGTGAACAAGAGTGATCAAACAATGCTAGACAAAGAAATATAAAAAATCTTACATCATAGTCCCTTTAAATCCACCTGAGCCTTCTATGAGAAATCACGCAATAAAAAGTAAAAATAATAATTACAATTACTTGATGTAATTCACGTAATAGACCACCAAGTGCCACTATTCGGTTGTTAAGTCGGACGCCTGGGTCCAAACGCTGTTTTAGATCCCAAAGCAAAACACAATTGCGGAACCTTTTCACGATTACTTCCAATTAGTGAGGTACCATTGTGGGTTAAAAGGGTCTAAATTATTTTAACTACAATAGAGTGAGTAGTGTAGTTGTTCTTCCAGGTGGCGTAATTAGGGTTAGCTTCCCGGCATCCTTGCAAAAGAGGATTTACACGGTTGGCGTGAGAAGTTGGCAGTAAGAATATATAGCCTTGTAGCTGACACTTAAAGATGATGTCAAAAAAACATAAAAGACTGCTATAACTTTGGATATAAACAAAGATGAAAAATAAAATAAATATACAGACAGATTTTGGATGGTTAGTGAGGTTAAGGTATAGTTAAAATCTGCCACCCCTAGGTTAGCTACAGAGCCTCAGTATCGTTATGCTAATGATAATAAAAACAAAACGCTAATGTCTTAGTTATAGATGCGTTAGGGTGAGGGTTAAACTGTTTTCATTATAGGTGCACTTTGAGGGTCAGTCAGTGCAGACCAACCGGCAGACAAATGCCACCATATGGCAACCTCGTCAATATGGTTTGAGAAAAATGTGTCCTGCACCGATGTAGAATAAGTATGGATGAGAGCTGACACCGAAAACGGACGATATTGTAGCCAAGAGTGTGAGATGACACCATCTGGTTCACTGGAAAAAATAAATAAATTACTGGCATCAGATCTGACCGGAGTCAACAGCTGTCATCTCCATGTATGGACTTCTCTTGACCTTGTCATCCTGCCGGTGCTCAAAGGTCCAACAACATGTTGGTAACATGGGCTGCTAACATTAACACTCTGGAAACATTTTATAAAGATTGTTTCTTACCAAACATTCATGATCTGAACTAGTGTAATTTTAATTAATTGAGAGTTATAATAAATTATGTTTTGGTAATTCACACATTAACAAGTTTTTTTGACGAAAATGTTTCTTGATACAAATAAGAATAATTTTTTTTATTTGGTATAACTTCAATAAATTTTCTGCAAAAAAACAAACCCAGAGTACATTCAAAATGGCTTAAATCATTTCAAAAAACAGGACAATGCCCCACAAGGGAAATAGTTCATTAATTTCAGCATCTTTGCCATGGGGAAATGCCAATTGCACACCCTATAGTTGCAGGTTGGGGTGAAGTTTTCACGCCTGTAAAAATATTTATACACTGCTCAAAAAAATTAAAAGAACACTTTTCAATCTGAGTATTGCATCAAGTCAATTAAACTTCTGGGATATTGATCTGGTCAGTTAAGTAGCAGAGGGGGTTGTTAATCAGTTTCAGCTGCTATGGTGTTAATGAAGTTAACAACAGGTGCACTAGAGGTGCAACAATGAGACGACCCCCAAAACAGGAATGGTTTTCCAGGTGGAGGCCACTGACATTTTTTCCATCCTCATCTTTTCTCACTGTTTTTCACTAGTTTTGCATTTGGCTAGGGTCAGGGTCACTACTGGTAGCATGAGGCAATACCTGGACCCTACAGAGGTTGCACAGGAAGTCCAACAACTCCAGGATGGCACATCAATACGTGCCATTGCCAGAAGGTTTACTGTGTCTCCCAGCACAGCCTCAAGAGCATGGAGGAGATTCCAGGAGACAAGCAGTTACTCTTGGAGAGCTGGACAGGGCCGTAGAAGGTCCTCAACCCATCAGCAGAACCGGTATCTGCTCCTTTGTGCAAGGAGGAACAGGAGGGAGGAGGGTGGCCTGAGGGCCCGACGTCCTCTAGTGGGCCCTGTGCTCACTGCCCGGCACCGTGGAGCTCGATTGGCATTTGCCATAGAACACCAGAATTGGCAGGTCTGCCACTGGCGCCCTGTGCTTTTCACAGATGAGAGGAGGTTCACCCTGAGCACGTGACAGACGTGAAAGGGTCTGGAGAAGCCGTGGAGAACGTTATGCTGCCTGTGACATCGTTCAGCATGACCGGTTTGGTCAGTGATGGTCTGGGGAGGCATATCCATGGAGGGACGCACAGACCTCTACAGGCTAGACAACGGCACCCTGACTGCCATTAGGTATCGGGATGAAATCCTTGGACCCATTGTCAGTCGTCGCAAGGAAAGCGGTAGAATGACAAGTCAATTGTTTTTTTTTATTTAAACAAGGGACACAGCACTGTGGCATGTTGGAAAGACTAACCTCAGCCAACAGCATCACTATGGAATGAGATTTGTGCCAAAAGTCTACAAAAGTAAAAGCAAAATCCAAAAAAAAATAAGATAAGCAAAAGCATAACTAACATCCAAAAGCATAAAATAGAAAATCCAACTGCAAAAAAAGAAAATCCAAAACAAAAACAAAAATCCAAAACAAAAATATAAGAAAACTATAAGCAAAAATAAACCTAAAATAAAAAAACTGTTATATAGTAAAAGCTAAACTAAATATTTGAAGTTAAATCTTACAAATCTATATTTGTTTCTTATGCTTTTCAGTTCATTCATTTTAATCCACTGTTTTCTTATGTGTGGTTTGGATTTTTTTCTTTTTGGCCCACAACCATGTGAGGGCGGGGTTTCGAAGATAATTTCTATTGGCCCAGATTCTGCCACCGTTATTGCAGAGTTCCGGCACACGCAAGTGCATTGACCCACGATGATCCAGGCCAAAATGTATTCTAGAACACCAGCATAACTTATATAAATATAACTAAGAGAAATTTGGCGGTCATCATTCTTAGCTACTTGGAATTCGTGGCTAACGTTGTGTTGTTTCCCCTTTTGACATCTACTGTGCATTTAACTGTGCTGTAGCTAGGTAGCTAATTATAATCATAGTCATTATAAATGCATGTGTTTCTTTGTTTAGTTACTCTGAGACTGAGAGGACTTGGCACCAGTGGCATCATATCAAAGAAACCAATGCAGTCGTAAAAAGATGTATAAACATAATATAAATAAGAGTATTGCACACAAAAAACTATATTACAGAAACCTCATTGCAATATGCATCATCTAGCATTGTTCTACAGCCTTACTCGCCTTGCATTTCTTGCAGGAAAGTCATCTGTGACAACATGATTTGTACTAATGATGGAAAGTCCACTGAGACGGTCTTGCTCCATGTAGATCTTAGGTAGGCTTTAATTAGTTTGAACTTGGAGAAGCTCCTTTCAGCAACAGCCACTTTAAGAGGAAGAGTGGCTACGATTCTCAGAGCTACCCACATATCAGGGGACATTTCTGTCAGCTTCTTCTCATGCAGGAAGGTCAAGAATACCATGTTTGTCATGCTTTGCATTACTGGGTTGTGCTGAGGTGTAGGGGACAGGTGAACCTTATGCTGCATCACTGCTGGACTGTGCTGAGATGCAGGTGTTTGCAGGTGGACCAGGATATGCAGGAGTGGGAGGAAAACATTTCAAAAGTGCATCTGAAGAGAGAAGAGGAGTACGTGAACATTAGGTGTTACATTATATTATATTATATATAGATGGTCACACCCAGCAACTAATGGCACTATAACTAGGACTAATGTTGGCTAACACACTACGATGTCCACACAAATGTATGTACATTTTTTTCAGGCAGACAGTGGACGATTTGTGAAGCACGAGTGTATTTCAAAAAATTTTGTTGTAGGCTATTCCCCAAATAGTTGAATAGTTTTTCCAACTTTTCCAAATACATTTTAGGTGGGAGTAACGGACATTAACTAGCTATTTATTAAATTAGCGAATTAGGCTAGCTACGTATTGTCCAAAGTAGGCTAATAGGCTAGTTCCAAAGGTAACTACTGCAATTCATTCATTCATCATCACATCAATTCATACCTCTGTCTTTTTCATGTTGTTCCTCCTCTTCTTTTTTCGTCCCTAGGCACCAGAGGGCTTTGGTCTATGGCTACTGCCACTGATGCTAATCGACTTTACCGCAGTCAGTGTCATGGGCCGGTCCGGCACTGCTCGGCAGCCTTTATTTGCAGCTGTGCTGTCCAAAGACTTCAAGCGTATTAATAATGATGCGTTTAAGAATGGGTGTTCTGGAGCTGAAAAATTTGCTGTCACTCCAACTACGAAGGGCCAACAGAAATCATCTTCTAAACCCCGCCCTCACGTGATTTTTGTGCCAAAACAGAAAAAAGGCAAAACCACACATAAGAAAACAGTGGATTAAAATGATTAAACTGAAAAGCAAAAGAAACAAATAAGATTTGTAAGATCTTAAAAAATATGAAGTTTAGCTTTTTGTTTATTAATTTTATTTATTATTATTTCTTTTAGATTTTTGTTTTGCTTATAGCCTTCTTATATTTTTCTTTTAGATTTTAGTTTTTCTTTTGGATTTTCTTTTTTTCTTTTGGATTTTAGTTATGCTTTTGGTTATCTTCTTTTTTTGTTTGTGGATTTAGCTTTTACTCTTGTAGACTTTTGGCACAAATCTCATTCCATCTGCCACAGACTAGCACTGGTGGCTTGTACCCGGAAAGAGTAATATCGAAGGTTGATACCTCACGACTTAACCGAATACTTTTGTTGTGTATTACGTTATACACGCAATAGCTATAGAAGACGGTAGAGGTACGTTTCAAATCAAGCAAGCGAGATTTGAAAAGTAATCGGCATGGTGTTGATTTCCAAGCTTGGTTGGTGTCCCAGCAGCCGCTTTGAAAGCGTTCATTTCAGTCCTCAGTGGTAATCTGCCCTAACATAAACCAGCACACTATGTCTGTACTACTGTATAACCGACCGTATATAAAATATTTTTCCTAGCTAGGTTTTGATTGATAATTTTTTTAACATCAACCTAAGGCTATGCAGCTCGTTTGATAGCTAGTTACCTTGATTCATTTTTAATGTGTAAAAGCATATTGATATTGCTAGCTAACCATTATATTAGCTTGTAGCTAGCTGTTTAGAACTAGGTAACGTTGGTTAGTAAAAGTTGTTGAAATTGAAAGAGGTAGAAGTAGACGATAAATGTTTGAGCAGATTAGTGATTTTTTTGCGCTCTAGCCTAGGGACATAAAAGGAGATAATAAAACATTCATTATTAATTAATTAGCCACCAAAAATTGTTTAAATAGGTGAGTGTTCCTGTCCATTGACAGATCATGGACAAGGGAAAGGGCAAGATGAGAATTATTTTATAAAGAGCCCGCTTCTAGGAAGATGAGTGGCATGGTGAACACATTAAACCAAGTAATAGATTTTCCACTTCAATTTTTTTTATTTGTTCTAGTTTGTTTGTGGTTGTGTATATTAGACAACTAAATATTACTATTTCATTATGTTAGCTATGTATTACAGCTATGGATTAAGATATTTTATTTTGTGGCTAGTTAGTACTAGCTGGCCAGTCAGGTCTGAGCAGATGGACGCGTTGTTAAATTGTTTTACAGGGCAAACAAAAGTTCTCAGTGAATGGATGTGACATCTGCAGTGATTAGTGTGTTAGTGTATTCAATGAATATAAAAAATGTAAAAAAAGATGTTTATCACGCATCATTTTTTTTTGAAGTCTCAATTGTAGAGGTCTCTCAAAGACCTGAACTTGAATTCCAAATATACATGTACACAGAAAATACACTGAGTTAACGGTGGAAGTAAACCCGGAACGACCACACTCGCTGTCTCGCAAAGTTGTAATCTGATTATCAATCTGTTTGTTGGTCGTAAATGCCCATTATACACAATGCTAAGCACATACAAGTTTCTGAAAATAGTTGTATATGAAACTACCAAATAGCTTTAAATTCAGCTTGAGTTAAGATTCCTTCTAAAAGGAGTGCAGTTTATAGCTTTTCTTCACATTATAGAAGCACTTCAGTTGACTGCGGTTGCTTAGAGAACGCCTATTTAGTCAGGCTGTCCCGAATAATTTTTTTTGGCTTTCGATAATTCGATAGTAATAAACAGAGAAGCTTTGACGGGGATGTTAGCAGAATCTTGACGACATGCAACAGTGTAATCAAATTAATTATATGATCAAGTAAAAACGGCCTTGCTCATATGCCTATAAAATGAATCGCGTGGCCCTATGCCAACATATTTTATAAAGGACCTGGTCTCTGTAACAACAACAACATGCTATTCCTCAAACTTTTATTGAATCAAACACTGGCTACAAATTACCCTCTTCTCACTTTTATTTAACAAAAATGTTTATTAAATTGGACAGTGCTCTATTTTTTACTTCTGCAAAGCGGAAAGCCATGGGTGACTGCAATCAGAGCAAAGCGGCGATCCAATAGGAACATTTGAGAAAGTTGCATTCCAATGTTAATTTTGTATTGGTTGGTATAAGAATTAGAAGCCGCCGTGTTGTAAAGAAGGACAGGCAGCGGCAAGTGGATGTTCGGAAATAAATACAGCAGTTTTAGGAGGACATTCATTTTCAGAATGTCAATCTAGCCAATTAATGATATAGGTAAAGATGACCATCTATCTACTGATTTTGTTATTGAATCTACGATGGGGTTATAGTTGGTCGATACTATGCGGTCAATGGCTTAATTACCAATTTAGCCAATCATTCCATGACATTTTGATCATGTAACATTAACAACAGGTAACATCCTGACCAGCTAACGTCAGATAGGGAATGTTAGCATTTAGTATGCTCGCTATATGGCATGGATGCAAAGGTAAAAAAAATGTCACCCCGTCTTTCTCACAATGTTTCGGTTCAGTTTTGTGTTGGTTGTTATGTCCACCAATATTGGTGTCCGTATTGTTTGTCTTGTGTATGTGTGCTGTCTTGTCTTCCCTTCTGTTTTTCCATTCGCTATTCCCTGCATTCAGATCTGCGGCCTGCTTTCCGTTGGTTCCCTCCCCCTCATCATCAATCACCCATCAGCTGTTACCCGTCGACGGACCAATCATGGAACGGTCCGTCTTATTGAATAACCTTCCTGCCGGTAGTCTCTGGAGGAGCAAGAGATTCGGTCATTAGTTTTTCTGTAGCCTGTGTTTGTTGGTTGGTGCTCGCTCTCATTAGAAAAGGTAATTTTGTTTGTTACACACACACCACCCCCCCCCCCCCCGTTTTAGCCAGTACTCGGTACTGTGTTTTTGTTTTTGCACCTTTTTGTCACGGAGAAGAGCTAGGTAAAATACCCGTGGGTATACATTACATCACTAAGGTAACCTGCTGTCTATATACGCTAGGTTAGGAGCGAGCAATTGTCACCCCGTTTGTTGTAGTATTCAGTTTATTTGCAGTTGTAGCGTGTTGTAGGCAGTTTAGGAATAGTTTTAGCGAATAGCGTCTCCCCCCCGCGCAGGATTAAGACACCCTTTTCTCTGCCCAGATACGACCCTCAGTCAACGTCTACTCCAGGGGTGAGCGAACCTGCTGATAGTGCCCGCCAGCATATGGAGAAGTAGGAGCTAGCGCAGGCAAGACAGGCAGAGTACGATTTTAAATTACAAATCCGCAAATTGGAGATAGAAGCGGACGTTCGGATTCGCCAGCTAGAATCCGATGAGAAGATCGCTTTAGCTCAAGCGGGACAGCAGGCGTTTGTCACGTCATCCGCCTCTCAGCAGCTTCCTACGCCCCAACGTTTCGATATTAGCAAAAGTATTGCTTTAGTGCCACCATTTAGGGAGTCCGAGGTGGATTCATATTTTGGTGTTTCGAGCGCGTTGCTGCGTTTTTGAGTTGGCCCAGAGAAATGTGGCCGTTATTATTACAGTGTAAGCTAAGTGGAAAGGCTCAAGAAGTCATTTCCGCCCTGCCCCCGGAGGATAGTTTGCAGTATGACTGCGTGAAGGCTGCCGTGCAGCGAGCATATGAGCTGATGCCGGAAGCTTACCGGTAAAAGTTCAGGAGTCATAGAAAGGGTCCAAATCGGACTTTTGTTGAATTTGCAAGAGAGAAGGAAACCTTGTTTGACAGATGGTGTATGTCCAGCAAGAGTTTAGATTTTTCTTCTCTGCGAAAATTGGTGTTGTTGGAAGAGATGAAGAATAGTCTGCCTGAACGACTGGTGGTCTATTTAAATGAGCAGAAGGTGGCTACCTTGGCTCAAGCTGCTGTATTAGCAGACGAGTTTGTGTTAACCCACAAAACTGTGTTCAATGCACCCCGTGTGGAGCCCCGGAGTGCACAGCCACAGGCTACTCCTCAGAATAAGCATGTTTCATTTCCTCCCACCCTCCGCTCAGTTGAGGAGCGTGAATGCTATTATTGCCATAGAAAGGGGCATGTAATAGCACAGGGTTTCTCAAACCCTGGTCCGCGGACCGGCGCAAGTCCGTGACGAGGTAACAGCCGGTCCGCAGAGCACAAGTCAAAATAGGTTTAGAGTCTCTAAAAAAAGTGACATTAACAAGCACCGCGCTTAAGCAAAAGTTGAACTATTTACATGGGGAATGAACGGAGAGGAGGCACTGGGAGTTGATATAACTCGTGAAGGCGGCGATCTCTCCTCTAAATACCGTGTGTGCACTACGATTGTGATTGCTAGCCAGTTTAGGCAGCAAGGCAGGAGTGAGGGGGAGAGCAAGTTTTCATGGTTACATGGACACCATTTCTGCATGCATTGCTTTAAAAGTTTTGCGCACTTCGAACATTCCACCTACCATTCGCTTCTAAAAGTCTTAATTTCAAATAAACAATTTCCACCCTTTTACATCTACCACCCAGATATGTTACTGTTGTTGGTCTTTATATTGTGATTGCAGATGGCTGTATATTGCCGTTTTATAATAACAATGAATACTTAAGTCAGCACTGTCAACAGCAAACGACTGCACAGCAGCGAGACAGTCACAGAAGTGAACTGCGCATGACAGTCATTGTGCCCAACTACCAATCACTGACCATTTATTTTTCGCCATTGTGTTTTGTTGAATTGTTTCCTTTTGTTTTAAGCTGAAATAAATTACTTTAACTAAATGTAAAACGTTTTTTTATGTATGTTTTATTTGTTTACAAGTAATAAACAGCTCATTTCAGAATCCATTCGATTGCACGCTACCTGAACCGTAAGCTAGTCATGGCATGCTCCAAACAAGCTAGTTTAGATTCCTTTTTTAGGAAACAACCAGCATCCAGCGATGCTAATATAACTTCTGAACCAGAAGCGAAAAAATTTCGTCCTTTTACTCGTAATTATGACAACTCTTACATTAAATTTGGTTTCATTTCCAGCGACAGCTTCCCCCAAAGCCAGTCAGTCATTTGCCAAACCATGCTTAGCAACGAGGCTATGAAACCTTCGAAATTGCGCCGACATTTGGAGACTAAACATGCACATCTCAACGACAAATCAGAGGAATTCTTTATCAGGAAAAGGACCGAATTGGCAAATCAAACTAAATTACTCAAAAACAATTTAACAGAAAACAAAAAACTTGCAAAAGCATCGTACATAATTTCACACCACATTTCAAAATGTCAGGCTCCATTCACGATGGGAGAAAGGCTAATTATGCCCTCGCTAGTCAGTGCTTGCTCTGAGGTGTTGGGTCCGGCTGCTGCTGCAAAGGTGAAGGAAATCCCTCTGTCAAATGACACAGTCTGCCGTAGAATTGCGGACATGGCAGCTGACATTGAAGCAAGAGAGCAAAAAAGTCAAACTGGTTTGCAATTTAGTTAGATGAGAGCACTGATATTTCAAATGCAGCCATGCTTCTGGTGTACATCAGGTATGCTCACGAAGGACAGTTCAAAGAGAATTTCTTGTGTTGTAAAGAGTTGCCTCTTAACACAACTGCTGGGGAAATATTTCGCGTGCTTGACGAGTACATTGCAGGGCACGGGTTGCTGTGGGAGCGTTGTGTCGGGGTCTGTACGGATGGGGCTGCAGCGATGACTGGCAGACACAGGCGTTGTAGCTAGGATAAAAACAGTATGTCCATCAGTTCAGGCAACACACTGTGTAATCCATCGAGAGGTGCTTGCCTCCAAACGTTTGTCCACAGAATTGCATGAAGTTCTGAACCAAGTGGTCCGTATAGCGAATTTAATTAAAGCCAACGCATCAAATTCCCGAATATTCGCTGCCTTGTGTGACAAGATGGGTGCTGAACATACGCACTTGCTCTGACGTCCGTTGGCTGTCACGGGGTAAGGTGGTGAGCAGGGTCAATGAGCTGAGAGATGAGATTGAGGCATTCTTGACTCGCAAACAGTCCAGTCTTGCCGCACATCTGCAGGATCAGGCCTGGGTTATAAAGCTTGCTTATCTGTCTGACATATTCGACCACTTTAACCAACTAAACCTGTTGATCCAGGGCAGAGCGTGTGACATTTTCCAGGCATATGACAAAATCATGGCCTTCAAAAAGAAGCCCTCTGTCTGGGCAAACAGAGTTAGTAAGGGTGTGTACGACATGTTCCACTGTCTGTCTTCGCTTTCCGATGAGGGCGTGCATCTGGAACGACCAGTGTCACAAGTTATCGTTAACCATCTTAACGAAACACTGGGTCATTTCCAGTTGTACTTCCTTTCAAAATCCCATCTCTCAGAGAAGCAATGGGTACGAAATCCGTTTGCCAATCTAGAGTTAAGTGATCTTTCACTCGTTACACAGGACACACTTTTGGAACTCTCGTGCGATGCAGGTCTACACTCAAGATTCGGTCGGCTTTCACTGTTAGAATTCTGGCTCTCGTGCTTTGAAGAATATCCCAAAGTGAGATGACAGTCAAAACCATTTTGCCCTTCCATTCCACCTATCTGCGCGAAACAGCATTTTCTCACCTCACAGCAACAAAGACAAAATATCAGAATAGGCTTGTCTCGAAAACACACTTCGAGTGGCATTGTCACCATGTGTTCCTCGTTTCGATCAATTAGTTGCAAGAAAACAGGCGCACCCATCTCATTAGAAATTCAAATTAAAAAAGCGCGGGATGGAATGGGTCATTAACATAAAAATAAATAAATATATACAGTGCATCCGGAAAGTATTCATACCCCTTCACTTTTTCCACATTTTATTATGTTACAGCCTAATTCCAAAATGGATTAAATTAAAAATTTTAGAATTTTTTGCAAATGTATTAAAAATCAAAAAATAAAATATCAGATGTACATAAGTATTCACACCCTTTGCTGTGACACTCAAAATTGAGCTCAGGGGCATCCCGTTTCCACTGATCATCCTTGAAATGTTTCTACAACTTGATTGGAGTCCACCTGTGCTAAATTCAATTGATTGGACATGATTTGGAAAGGCACACACCTGTTTATATAAGGTCCCACAGTTGACAGTGCATGTCAGACCAAAAACCAAGTTATGAAGTCCAAGGAATTGTCTGTAGACCTCCGAGACAGGATTGTATCGAGGCACAGATCTGGGGAAGGGTACAAAAAAATGTCTGCAGCATTGAAGGTCCCAACGAGCACAGTGGTCTCCATCATTCGCAAATGGAAGAAGTTGGAACCACCAGGACTCTTCCTAGAGCTGGCCGCCCGGCCAAACTGAGCAATCGGGAGAGAATGGCCTTGGTCAGGGAGGTGACCAAGAACCCGATGGTCACTCTGACAGAGCTCCAGTGTTCCTCTGTGGAGATAGGAGAACCTTCCAGAAGGACAACCATCTCTGCTGCACTCAACCAATCAGGCCTTTATGGCAGAGTGGCCAGACGGAAGCCACTCCTAAGTAAAAGGCACATGACAGCCCGCATGGAGTTTGCCAAAAGGCACCTAAAGGATTCTCAGACCATGAGAAACAAAATTCTCTGGTCTGATGAAACCAAGATTGAACTCTCTGGCCTGAATGCCAAGCGTCATGTCTGGAGGAAACCAGGCACTGCTCATCACCTGGCCAATACCATCCCTGCAGTGAAGCATGGTGGTGGCAGTATCATGCTGTGGGGGTGTTTTTCAGCGGCAGGAACTGGGAGACTAGTCAGGATCAAGGGAAAGATGCAGCAATATACAGAGAGATCCTTGATGAAAACCTGCTCCAGAGCGCTCTGGACCTCAGACTGGGGCGAAGGTTGACCTTCCAACAGGACAACGACCCTAAGCACACAGCCAAGACAACAAAGGAATGGCTTCGGGACAAGTCTGTGAATGTCCTTGAGTGGCCCAGCCAGAGCCCAGACTTGAACCCGATTGAACATCTTTGGAGAGATCTGAAAATGGCTGTGCACCGACGCTCTCCGTCCAACCATTTGCCACAAGATGGTGCTAGGCCGCGCAATTCTGAGATACTGGGTTCTCTCTCTGTACATTTGAAACACCTAGATGGTGGCCAGATAGCTGACATCACCAGTTTAATTAATGATTTTCCAATGCTGTTCTCTGACGTACCTACTTGTACGTCCGTGTTACAACACGATGTTGACGTTGGAGATGCGGTGCCAATCAAGCAGCATGCATACCGTGTCAACCAGGTGAAACGACAAGTCATGAAACAGGAGGTTGCATACTTGTTAGAGAATGGATTAGCTGTTCATAGCTCCAGCCCTTGGAGTTCCCCCTGTTTATTAGTACCCAAAACTGCTGATTCATCTAGGTTCTGCACTGATTACCGTAAAGTTAATGCTGTCACGGTGCCTGATTCATTTCCTTTACCCCGGATTGACGACTGCGTTGATACTATTGGTGCGGCCTCGTTCGTAACCAAGTTAGATTTGCTTAAGGGATATTGGCAAGTCCCTCTCACACCCCGTGCCTCCCAGATATCTGCATTCCTTACCCCTGACAGTTTTTTGCAGTACTCTGTGATGCCATTCGGAATGTGCAATGCACCCGCCACTTTCCAGCGCCTCGTCAATCTCGTCCTGTCGGATGTGCCAAACTGTACTGCCTACCTGGATGATTTAGTCCTATACTTGTGTAGGTGGGCTGATCACATGAAAACGGTGGAGACAGCCTTTGACCGTTTGGCTCAAGCTAACCTTTAACCCACGCTCTCTCGTGTTTGGGTACTGCCATAATTTAGGAGAATGAGCGCCCGTTATAGTTTCGTAATCTGTACTATCTCTGTGATATTGAAAGTAACCCGTGATTTTGTTTGTCTCCGGTAGCCGAGAGGCCGAGATGTATTATTTGGTACGGTTTGTGTTTTTTTTTCTTTGGAGTATGTTCCCTACTTATTCTTCCTACAATTCATAATTACGAAAGGATAATAATAATAAAAAAAAAGAAAAAGAGTAACCTCGTATTAAGCAAACGTATGATCCAAAACCCTGGGTTTGTGTTTTAAGGGGGAGAGTGTTACGTCCACCAATATTGGTGTGCGTATTGTGTATGTGTGCTGTCTTGTCTTCCCTTCTGTTTTTCCCTTCGCTATTCCCTGCATTCAGATCTGCCGCCTGCTTTCCGTTGGTTCCCTCCCTCTCATCATCAATCACCCATCAGCTGTCACCCATCGACGGACCGATCATGGAACGGTCCGTCTTATTCAAAAACCTTCCCGCCGGTAGTCTCCGGAGGAGCGAGAGATTCGGTCATTAGTTTTTCTGTAGTCTGTGTTTGTTGGTTGGTGCTCGCTCTCATTAGAAAAGGTCCTTCTGTTTACCCCCCCCCCCCCCCCCCCCGTTTTAGCCAGTACTCGGTACTGTGTTTTTTTAGTTTTTGCACCTTTTCGTCACGGAGAAGAGCTAGGTAAGATACCCGTGGGTATACATTACACCACTAAGGTAACTTGCTGTCTATATATGCTAGGTTAGGAGCGAGCAATTGTCACCCCGTTTGTTGTAGTATTCTGTTTATTTGCAGTTGTAGCGTGTTGTAGGCAGTTTAGGAATAGTTAAATTAGGGCCTGTAGTTTTGTTTCTTTGATTTGACAATCTGCTCGTGCCGCTCTTCTCCAGGTTATTTGGTACTGTTCACGGTTTTGGCACTTGTACAATAAATGCACCCTCACCTGGGGTTTTCTTCACTATACCTCCTGTTTTGGACATTCCCTCCTTCACTTAACATCACACTCAGACGAACACGGGCTGTTGCACTCCCCTCCATACTCCTAGCGTTACCAATCACGGAGAGGAGGTTGTAACATTGGTACATACTGTTACATTCTATTGGTTTATTTTCTGATCCTTGCATATCACAAGCACACTTTTTTGTACAGTGCAAGTATTTTGTAATGCCATGGGATTAAACATAGCTTTCTTTTACAGTACAAATTCGATTTATTTACTCTGTAAATTGTAATGTTTTACTTTGCAGAACATAAATGGTAAGTTTGTATTTATTGCATGGTGAAGGGAACAATCTATTACAAGGGATCTGGTAAGAGCCTGGTAATGCCATGGGAACAAATAAGGGTTCCTTTTACAGTACATTTGTAAATTGTCATGTTTTTACTTAATGTTGTGGAACATATAAAGGTACAAGTTCCTGTTAACTGTGTTGGAAATGGCATAATCTATTACAATAGATCAGGGGTGGCCAACCAGTCCAGCACGAGGCCAACATAACTGCAAAGACCCGCACAACACATGAACATGCCCACGGCAACAGTGAAATGACGAGGTTTGAAGCCTTGAAATGCGACAACGAAGTCAGGAATTTAGACAGCCATTTCCCCAGTAACATAACTTCTAGGCCAGGGGTCTTCAACGTTTTTCAGGCCAGGGACCCCCTGGCTGATAGAGAGACGGAGCAGGGACCCCCTACTACATAATGATTCAAATTAGGTTGTGTTGAATATTAAACTGGACCAACAATAATGCTTAAGGGGGCCTATAGTTGAAAAAAAAGTACAGAAATGTTGGGTACACAGGTAAACAATCAGTTGCTAGGCAAACAATTCGAAAGGGAGGGGACAATAGACGTGGTCCAGTAGCCTACATGAAGTATCATTCACAGAATATGCAAAAATAGTAGGCAAACAAATCCAGAGGCCAAACCGAGGTAAAAAGAAATTGACAAAAGTTGATAACAGGTAACTCTCTCTTAAATCTAGAAAACTTACTAGGAAGGCTTGACACAGTAGGTGCAAAGAAGAACTGGCAACAAGGGGAAAGGGACAATAAAACTATATACCATAAAAACTAACTAACTATATCCACCCCAGCAGGTAGATAACAAGGCACAAGTGAAACATTTCAGGATGGAACAAAAACTCACAGACAAAGACCAAAACACGGAATTGTCGCTCAACTGGAGCGGATTATAACAATAGTGCCATGTATAAACTTAACATACATGTGATGTGGCACACAATAATAAGCTTTCAAAATAAGTCCGATTAATTTATTTATACTTTTTTAAATTTATATACACACGGGAGGGACAGTGAATCCTCAAACTTAATTGTCTGTGAATGGCACATGCTCATATCACTGAGGCTTAGTGAGATGTCTGACCCTTGTGAGTGGCACACAACTGGTCTATCCTAGGGAGGATGGAGGTTGTAAGGCAGAGGGCCATATCAGCCTCAGGCTGCAGTCTTGACCTGTATTTGTTTTTCAGGTAGGTGAGGGAGGAAAATCCACTTTCGCAAAGATACTGTATGTTGTTGCAAAAGGTAAGAGGGTAATCATTGCTTTTGCTGTCAATTGCGGGAAGTCTTTCTGACGAGATCCAGAACTGGATGAGTGGTCTTGTTTCATGCATGTTTCTGTATGCACTGTCAGTGTAGGTTTGCTAGCTAAATGCATTTATTGTCATGACACAATTAGGGGCCGTGTCCACTAAACGCGCTAAAACAAGAGACCTCGCGTCTTTTTGAGCTGCGTTTTTCCATTTTGGGCGGAGCGCTCAAGTTGAAAATAGTTCAACTTTTGCCAAAGCGCGGCGCTCGTCAATGTCACTTTTTGACAGCCGGCCAATCAAAATTGATTAAAGGTGGGACTAAAAATAAAAATACATAAACAAACGCCGCCATTGAAGAAAAATGAATTCAGCGATCTGATTTCCAAAAGGTGTACGATCGTACATTAAAAGGGTGCTTTTAAATTGAATCAGTTGTTTTATATATTTGTAACATGTTGAAATAAACGATGTTATGTACATTCAAAGAATGTTGCTCTTTATTAGGCCTAAAGTTGTGACCTTGGTCTACTGGTGACAGAGTGTAGTGACTATGCTGTTGGTGTACTACCGTTAGGTTGGCCAGAGAATTAGTAGGCTACAGTTGTCAAACTAACTATGACTAGGATTTGGTTTCTGTAATTGTTCATTATAATAACTAACCACCCCATTCACGTTATGAAAAGACCAAAATCTGTAACATTAGTAGCGAGCATGCTGTGAGACTAACCACCATAGACGCTATGACGGTTGCATAGCAACAAAAAAGGCGTTGGTGACAGTGAAGCGCGTTGGTAAAGCGCATTATAAACGCGTTGAAAGCGCAAATTTCAATGAAAAGGCGCAGCGCCTTGCGTTTTTGCGCGTTCAGTGGACACGGCCCCTTAGAGTGTAGGCCTATCATCAATAAGTATGAAACAATTTGGCGGCCCCCATGGAGTACCTCTGCAGACACCCTGGGGGCCGCAGACCCCCTGTTGAAGACCCACGTTCTAGGCTAATATTTACACCAACCATTCAAAAATGTACATTAGGAAAACAACTTTCTCAAATGTTCCTGTTGGATCACCGTTTGCTCTGACTGCAGTCACCCATGGTTGCTGCTTTGCAGAAGTAAATAAAATAGAGCAGTGTCCGATTTTTTCCCTCGGATTACGAATTACTGGCGGTGTGTATGAGGCATTTTTTTTGTTTTTTCCCCCCAATGGTCTGCAATAGCAGTTTATGCTTACCTTTTTGTGTGAATGCATGAAAAATATGAGGTGTGGTGCACGGTGCAGAGCATGTGAGGAGGGCGATTCAGTCAGTAGCCTGATAGATTCTTGTGCTAGTGTGCCTGACCCACAGGGTTTCTTTTTAAATCACAACAAACCTGTCAAACGTTTTCTCAATATACAGATAGGATATATTTAGGCGTATTTCCTAATGAGAATAAATGCATTTTGATAAATTTTTTATACAAAAACAAAATCTCATGAATGTTGTTAACAGAGAATAGACACATGATTAGAAGAGCCGCACAGGAGCAGGCAAGGAGCCGCATGCAGCTCAAGAGCCGCAGGTTCGCCACCCCTGCAATAGTTATTTATTTTTTTAATGCCCAATTGATGTTTGTTTTGTCATTGTAATATTCCTGCTATACACACTACTAGTGAACCATTAACCAATTTTAGTGGCTTACTTAATCGTAGTATTTTTCAAATCGGTTCAAGGACTTTCTGACAGTCGGTTAAAATAGGCCTAGAACAAACAGCCATGCTCGTGGCTCCAGAACAACAGCAGCGCCATCCCATTTGTTTGAATGAAACAACAGTTTAGCGATAGTCGTAAATCCTTCAATAGATACACTATATGGCAAAAGTATGTTGACACCCCTCCAAATCATTGAGTTCAAGTGTTTCAGCCACACCCATTGTTAACAACTGCATAAAATCAAGCACATAGCCATGCGATCTCCATAGACAAACATTGGCAGTAGAATGGGTCGTACTGAAGAGCTTAGTGACTTCAAACGTGGCACTGTCATAGGATGCCACCTGTGCCACAAGTCAGTTTGTGAAATATCTGTCTTGCTAGATGTTAGATCAACTGTAAGTGCTATTATTGTGAAGTGAAAGCGTCTAGGAGCAACAACAGCTCAGCCACGAAACGGTAGACCACGCACACTCACAGAGTGGGGCCGCCGAGTGCTGAAGCGTGTAGCGCATAAAATGCGCAATGCCAAGAGTCGGCCGGAGTGGTGTAAAGCTCACCGCCGCTGGACTCAGTGGAGCAGCGGAAACGCGTTCTCTGGAGTGATGAATCACGCTTCACTATCTGGCAGTCTGATGGACGAATCAAATCCATATTAATGCCCATGGTTTTGGAATGTTATGTCCAACAAGCTCATGTAGGTGTGATGGTCAGGTGTCCACATAATTTTGGCCATATAGTGTATATAAAGCTTAAACAGAAAACAGTGCGACCCGTTAGGGAGTGTGCGGTTGGGGACCATAGGCCTAGGGAACCAAATATTCAAATTACATACAAAAACACATGCATACGTATTTTCACAGTCACCATTCGTATAATTGCAATTAAAAATGTTGCACATGCTACAGGCAAACAGTTTGTCTTTAGGACATTTAGTTTATATCTTGTGTAAACAATTAGGTCAGTAATCGAGCATGCTCTTAGGCATTTGAAATGAAGATCAAGAAAAGAATAACAAAAAAAAAATGTTATTCGCAAAGAAATTTGGAAATATTTCTTTCAATAAATGAAATAATCATTTACAAAACTATTTCTGTTAATTCAGGTTGTATGAGTTAGTTTAACGATCTAAAACAATTGTGGCAAATATGGGAAAATAAAGAGAAACAGCACGGGGGATAATACTTGTATGAACAGTTGCGTAAATATGTATGTAAATGCTTAGAACGCTACATACTTGCAAGCTGACTAGAAGTTGCAGAGCCTGGGAGCAGAGGGCAGGAGGAAGGAGTCAGCTGGGGTTGGATTGGACGAAAAGAGCCAGTTCCTGGGTGGAAGGACATGAACTGAATGATTACAGGGACTGTAAGACCCAACTTTGAAGAAATAGTTCAACGTGTGTGAAGGGTGCAACTGTGGTTCTTCTATGTAAAACGATGTGGTTATATGACCCTGGAGACTTGATTTAAACATGTTAAATCATAAAATAAATAATAATAAAAAAAAGTTTTTGCACTAACAAAGAAAATGTTCAAGGACCTGATATACAAAGATACCAAATAACGTGTGCTGAATTGCACGTTCGTTCCACAAGACTACACATAAATATTGCACCCGTTCTGCGTGTGATCTATTAAGAATGAGTAGATCAGTAGTAAACGACGTCAGGTGCAAAAAGCTAAATTTAAATGAGGGTTTTGAATGTTTTAAAGTGATTCCAGCCATGGCTAGTTTGGATGGAAAACTCAATTTAATCCGACCGAAATAGAGGTATTAGTATAAGAGACCAATAAGCACATTGTTGAGCTACAGCAAATATATTTAAATATAACAAAAATAAGTTCCATATGGGAGCTTATCAGCGACAAAGTTAATGCCATGGTGAAAATAAAAAGGTCAATAGGTGAAATTAAGAGAAGATGGTAAGATACTAGGTGTGCATTAAGGTATTAACAAAGAAAAATTGGCAGTTAATAAAAGTTGGACAAGTTAAACAGGAGCCTAATCAATAGCTCAAATTGGCATTGCTGGATAGGCGACGTGCCATAATTCTTGCCTCTAACATCTCAAAAAACACAAGTGGAGAAACACGTTCAATGTATTCTTTGGTTTTCCCTGTGTCTCCTCACCAGAATAAGAGCAGCTATCTCTCCAAACGCGTGGACCTGATTAGTACGTGCTCTTCAGTCGTTCTAAAATACACACGCAAACACTTCTCCGCAACTGAATTACTTGGATATAGCTCTTCAAACACTAAACATACAGTACATTTAATACCATTTAAGATAAAGCTTCAAGTTTGGGCCTAAAAATTTGTTAAATATTTATAATATCTTTATATTAAAGCAACTATAGGCACATTTTTTATATTAATAGATTATCAATACATTTCTTCTGATGGCACACTCTAATGTCTATGGGAGAATGAAAATATTGCAGTTCAGATCAGTCCTCTTGAAGTCTCAATATTTAACACTGATTATGATCTCCCGCAAAACTGACAAATTGCTTTACGGCACAAGGATGTGCGTCAATAAATCAGGAAGAGATGCCCATACTTGGAGTATAGTCGCTGATCTTGCTAGTGATGTGCAGTGACCAGGAGCATTCTGCATGTCTTCTTTGCAACGGTTAGGGAAAATAATTACACTAAGGCAAACGGTAGGGGTCGCCAAAATCAACTCTCACATACACTGATCAGCCATAACATTGTAACCACTGACTGGTGAAGTGAATAACATGGATCATCACGTTACAATGGCACCTGTCAAGGGGTGGGATATATTAGGCAGTAAGTGAACAGTCAGCTATTGAAGTTGATGTGTTGGAAGTAGGAATAATGGGCAAGCGTAAGGATCTGAGCGACTGTAACAAGGGCCAAATTGTGATGGCTAGACGATTGGGCCAGAGCATCTCCAAACTGCAGATTTTGTGGGGTGTTCCTGGTATGCAGTGGTTAGTACTAGAGCTGTAACAATAAACCGGTTTTGAGCTATATCGCGAAAAAGGTTATCAAACCGTATCTTTTCCTAAAACACTGTTCTAACATATTGTTGTGATTCAATGGTGTCCAAGGCAGGCATTCGAAACCAATTCTATACATAAAGTGTATACACTCACTGGCCACTTTACTAGGTACACCTTGCTAGAACCGGGTTGGACCCCCTTTTGCCTTCAGAACTGCCTTAATTCTTCGTGGCATAGACTCAACAAGGTGCTGGAAACATTCCTCAGAGATTTTGGTCCATATTCACATGATAGCATCACTCAGTTGCTGCAGATTTGTCGGCTGCACACCCATGATGCGAATCTCTTGTTCCACCACATCCCAAAGGTGCTCTATTGGATTGATATCTGGTGACTGTGAAGGTCATATGAGTACAGTGAACTCATTGTCATGTTCAAGAAACCAGTTTGAGATGATTTGAGCTTTGTGACATGGCGCGTTATCCTGCCGGAAGTAGCCATCAGAAGATGGGTACACTGTGGTCAAAAAAGGATGGACATGGTCAGCAACAATACTCAGGTAGGCTGTGGTGTTTAAACGATGCTCAATTGGTACATAGGGGCCCAAAGTATGCAAAGAAAATATACCCCACACCGTTACACCACCAGCGTGAACCGTTGATACAAGGCAGGATGGATCCATGCTTTCATGTTGTTTACGCAAAATTCTGACCCTACTGTCCGAATGTTGCAGCAGAAATAGAGACTCATCAGACCAGGCAACATTTTTCCAATCTTCTATTGTCCAATTTTAGTGAGCCGTGCGAATTGTAGCCTCAGTTTCCTGTTCTTAGCTGACAGGAGTGGCACCCGGTGTGGTCTTCTGGTGCTGTAGCCCATCTGCTTCAAGGTTCGACGTGTTGTGCGTTCAGAGATGGTCTTCTGCATACCTTGGCTGTAACGAGTGGTTATTTGAGTTACTGTCGCCTTTCTATCATCTTGAACCAGTCTGGCCATTTTCCTCTGACCTCTGGCATCAACAAGGCATTTTCGCCCAGAGAACTGCAGCTCACTGGATATTTTCTCTTTTTTGGACCATTCTCTGTAAACCCTAGAGATCGTTGTGCGTGAAAATTCCAGTAGATCAGCAGTTTCTGAAATACTCAGACCAGCCCGTCTGGCACCAATAACCATGCCACGTTCAAAGTCACTTGAATCAATCAAAGTCACTTAGATCATGGGGATCTATCTTCCCCATTCTGATGCTCTGTTTGAACTTCACCAGGTCGTCTTGACTGTGTCTACATGCCTAAATGCATTGAGTTGCTGCCATGTGATTGGATGATTAGATATTTGCGTTAACGAGCAGTTGAACAGGTGTACCTAATAAAGCCGCCAGTGCGTATGTAGCCAATGACCTTGAGTGTCTTGAAAGGCGCCCTCAAATTAAACATATTATTAATAATGTAGATGGTTTTCCCAAGTAACCAGCGTGAGTTCATCAGTAATTTTTTGCTTTAAATATCCTGGTCTTTACAATCTCCTCTCAGCTGCCAGGTGGTGTCAAATCCCAGGTTAGTTGAAACACTGTACTACTACATTTGGTTCTGTGTATCTTCAATTTTATGAGTTACTTAAAACTAAAATGATGAATCATATTTTTATAGGTCTTTCCAAAAATGTGGTTTACTTGTCTTATTTGCAAATAAAATCTATCAAAATCCCATAGACTTTTGTGGAGGAGCGCACAGTGCTCGACGTAAGTGGATACATGGTAGATTTGCTTATTTAATGTCTAGTGTTTGTGCACTGGCAATGGCTTTCATAGCATTGTCTTTTTATCAACATATACATAAAATTATTTTATTCTACAGCAGCCTGGAAAGGATTTTATGCAATCCTAGAGATGTTCTGTTGGAAAACGCTGGAGATGTAAGAATAACAATCACAATCGATAAGAAGTTTCAAATCTGATCACTCACTTCACTGCAGAAAAGCTCATTAGACTATTTTGCAGTTGCTTTTACAATTACTTAGGAACATAGGTGCCGGATCGAGGCATGGGCACAGAGGGGCAATTACCCACCAAATGCTCTGACTACCCCACCAAACCGACCCAGCTTCATCCCCAATTTAAAAAAATAACTGAAAAGCGTTTTTTTGTCCTCGTCAATTTGGCCAATCATAAACATGCCATATAAAAATAATCACAGTTGACTTATATCTGATTGGTTGGTCTGGTCATATAAAAACGCATCTTGCTTGTGCTATCATTTCATTTAATTACTACACTACTCCGTTCACTGTTGTTACCACATGCAAGCAGCGGTACTGAAGCCTACTATTAATTTTAGCTAGCCAACTGTGTTTGTATAGGGGCACTGGCATAGTTGAACATCATGCCTCGTTTGGTTTATTCGAATTTACAATGTTACATTTTATAATCTCTAAACCTTGCACTGCCTTCAATGCAGGTGCAAGTAATTTAAAAGGTTATGTGCGCTAAAATGGATAGGTGGATCGCTGTCCCTGCTCTCTACTAGCAACAGCCATCGGCGTATCGTGGCTGTGCCACGACTCACGTTAGTGCCAGTGGAGACAGCACAGAGCAACTTCAGCACAGCAACAAAAGTAGTGTAGATATGGAGGAATGTGGTGTGGCTTTTACAAGGAATAGGAGGTTGATGTGGCTATGATAAAAAAAGGATCAAAGAGTATGATAGGGGGAAAAGGAAGTCTGGTGGCAAATAGAAAATAAAGACAGTGCATCCGGAAAGTATTCACAGCGCTTCACTTTTTCCACATTTTGTTATGTTACGGCCTTATTCCAAAATTGATTACATTAATTTTTTCCTCAAAATTCTACACACAATACACCATAATGACAAAGTGAAAAAAGTTTTTTTTTGATTTTTGCAAATTTATTAAAAATAAATAACCAAGAAATCACGTGTACAGTGAATCCGGAAAGTATTCATACCCCTTCACTTTTCCACATTTTATTATGTTACAGCCTAATTCCAAAATGGATTAAATAAAAAAATATTATCAACATTCTACATACAATACCGCATAATGACCAAGTGAAAAAAGTTTTTTTTTATTTTTTGCAAATGTATTAAAAATAAACAAATAAAATACCACATGTACATAAGTATTCACACCCTTTGCTGTGACACTCAAAATTGAGCTCTGGTGCATCCTGTTTCCACTGATCATCCTTGAGATGTTTCTACAACTTGATTGGAGTTCACCTGTGGTAAATTCAATTGATCGCTCAGTTTGGACGGCCGGCCAGCTCTAGGAAGAGTCCTGGTGGTTCCAAAATTCTTCCTTTTACGGATGATGGAGGCCACTGTGCTCATTGGGACCTTTAAAGCAGCAGAAATCTTTCTGTCTCCTTCCCCAGATTTGTGCCTCGAGACAATCCTGTCTCGGAGGTCTACAGACAATTCCTTTGACTTCATAATTGGTTTGTGCCCTGACATGCACTGTCAACTGTGGGACCTTATATAGACAGGTGTGTGCCTTTCCAAATCATGTCCAATCAACTGAATTTACCACAGGTGGACTCCAATTAGGTTGTAGAAACATCTCGAGGATCAACAGTGGGAACAGGATGCACCTGAGCTCAATTTTGAGCTTCATGGCAAAGGCTGTGAATACTTATGTACATGTGATTTCTTAGTTATTTATTTTTAATAAATTTGCGAAAATCTAAAAAAAAACTTTTTCACGTTGTCATTATGGTGTATTGTGTGTAGAATGTTGAGGGAAAAAATGAATTTAATTCATTTTGGAATAAGGCCGTAACATAACAAAATGTGGAAAAAGTGAAGCGCTGTGAATACTTTCCGGATGCTCTGTATTTGGACACAAAGGGAAGAAATGTTTAAGAACTCTGTGGGAAAGAACATAGCCTAGGAAAGGAAAAATATATAAGAAAATACATCAATAAAAGACCAGTGTTAATTTTGACAAGCATTTTAAATTTTGTTTTAGTCTTCGTTGCTTACTGAAAATTGTAGTTGGGTTAAAGTACATTTTTCATCATTTCATTTTGTTTAGTTTTAGTCAAGATTTAGTCAGTGGTAGTCAGTTCTCGTTTTAGTCAATGTTTTAGTCCTGACTCCTAAGGAGAATTAACGTAAATGGCTCGTTTATATGCACACTTCTACACATGCAGCCACTTGAAAACGCGGCGCCCTACGCAACTATGAAGAGTAGCTGATGTTAAGCGTAACCGTTAACTGTATCTAGCTTATGCAATCTTGCTAAACTGAATTATGAAGTTAGCACCACTCTGAGGTGCTTCCAAAAGCGAGAGCAGGCACTATGACACGTAACGTTAAGTTTTCCTAATATTTTTGAATCAATCATATAATTTATATTTACCGTTACTTTGGCAAACACTGCAGGGTTTTAGCTTTATTTGGAGCTCTCACAAAGTTACTTTAGCTTGTTAAAATTATACTGTAGTGGCCTGGCATT
This sequence comes from Galaxias olidus, assembly GCA_026901105.3. Classification (NCBI taxonomy): domain Eukaryota; kingdom Metazoa; phylum Chordata; class Actinopteri; order Galaxiiformes; family Galaxiidae; genus Galaxias; species Galaxias olidus. The sequence continues at coordinate 107,428 of JAPMUY010000783.1, forward strand.
TGCTCAAAATTGCGCGGACATACACAGACTTAGAGCAGGGAAAAATAATAATCAAATGAGAAAGATGCCTGAAGGCAGAATTTGTTATGCAATTACTGTACATTTATGGTTAAAAAGGAAAACAACCAATACCTTGAGAAGGCAACTTTGATCTCGGTTGTCCACCAGAACAGAGCCAGCTATTTCGTCTCGTCTTAATACGTCAGCGCATAATGAACAGAGATTTCGTCTTAATTTATGTTCATATATGTTGTCGTTAGAATTTAGTCATGATAGTCAACAACTAATACATTGACAAAATTAACACTGTAAAAGACCACTTAACAGTTTGTAATAGGTCTGTATCATATTGAAAAAAATATTCAACCCCTTTGAAAGCGGTCAGATCTCTCAATGACAAATTGTTTAGATTTTGTTCTGTGTAATCTTTATTAACAAACTGATTCTCAAAATGTATGATTTTAAAGCGATATTGATATTGTCCTCACGAAAAAACAAAAATTTCTAAACACGATGAGAATATAGGTGTCCTCTAAAGTACAAAAGGTACATTATAATCATGTTGCCCCCTCACCATCAGTCATTGCCCCCTTAGAATGAATTCTAGAACCAGGCCTGAATACAGGGTTTCTGCAGGTTTAAAAAAGTTACATTTAATCGTTTTTAAGACCTTTATAAATGCAATTTAAGACCTATGCCCAAGTACCTATGCATAAGTAACGTATTCCTTGTAGAAGTTTTTTTGAGGAGACAGCCCACACACCACATCGTGAAACACTAGCTCCGTATGCTCCGATAAACTCTAACCGGACCGCACAGTTTGCATTAGTGGTGATTGGTTCCATGTTAGTTTCGTTCTGTAGTTCTGTTACAGAATGATCAATATGTATTTCTTCCCCAAAACACATTTTAAAGCGAGACTGAAGTTAATGCAACTAACTAACTTTAACTTGATAATCCAATACTAATCTTTAAGATCTGTCAAAATAGTATTTTATACATTTTAAGGCCTACAATTCAGATTATTGGATTTTAGACTTTTTAAGACCCTGTAAATATGTTCAACAAAACAAATATATAACAAACATAAAACTCAGGATTCGCTCCCTGGCAAGACCATAACTCCTAAGGGCCCATGATCTGACCAGTTACTCTGCCGCTAGGCTACACAGCCACTTCCTGCTGATGTACGAATAACACAAAAATCTAATCAAATCAATTTTATTTGTAAAGCACATTTCATACACAGAGGCAATTCAATGTGCTTTACGCAAGGCAAGCAGAAAAACATACAAGGAAGAGAACAAAAGACCATTAAAAGAAACACGAAATAAAACAAGAGAAAATAAAATTGCTAAGAATGCCAAAACTCCCGTGGGATTAAGTATTCCCACTAATATGCAATAGAGAACAAATACATTTTTAATCTGGATTTAAAACTAGTCAGGCTTGGAGCGAGTCTCAAATCTTCTGTAAATGGATTCCAGCTATTCACTTGCATAGTAGCTAAATGCTGCTTCGCCTTTTTTGGTTTTAACTCTGGGGACGGTTAGCAAACCTGTTCCGGATGACCTAAGGGGTCTAGATGGTTCATACTGTATTAGCATGTCGGTAATGTATTTTGTGCCCAAATTATGTAGTGATTTAGGTGAGCAACAGTATCTTAAAGTAAATTCTCTGACACACAGGGAGCCAGTGTGGTGATTTCAGAATTGGTGTAATATGTTCATATTTTTTGGTCTTTGTTAAAAGTCTGCTGGTGGAATTATTCTGAACAAGCTGCAGACGTCTAAGCGTTTTTTTTAGGAATACTCAAGAGAAGACCATTACAGTAGTCCAGCCTACTGGTAATAAATGCATGAATATTTTTTTCTAAATCTTGTTGGAACATGAGTCTTGCTACGTTTTTGAGGTGATAATATGCTGATTTTATTACCAAGTTATGGCTGGTAAAATCTTGGTCTGAGTCAATGATGACACCAAGATTTCTATCTTGGGCCTTAGTTTTCAGAGACATGGACTCAAGATGTGTGCTAACTTTTAGCCTTTCCTCCTTAGCACCAAAGACAATCAGCTCAGTTTTTTCCTTATTTAGCTGAGCTTTGGGTAGTGACCGAAAGAATAAGGTCGTGAGTACAAGCGGCTGAAATGTGTTTCCTCCGTAGGGTGGCTGGGCTCAGCCTTAGGGATAGGGTAAAGAGCTCGGAGTAGAGCCGCTGCTCCTTCGCGTCAAAAGGAGCCAGATGAAGTGGTTCGGGCATCTGATTAGGATGCCTCCTGGGCGCCTCCCGTTGGAGGTTTTCCGGGCACGCCCTACTTGTAGGAGACCCAAGGGTAGACCCAGAACACGCTGGCGAGATGATATATCTCGTCTGGCCTGGGAGCACCTCGGGATCCTCCAGGAGGAGCTGGAAAGCGTTGCTGGGGACAGGGACGTCTGGACTACCCTTCTTAGCCTGCTGCCACCGCGATCCGGCCCCGGATAAGTGGCGGAAAATCGATGGATGGATGGATAGCTGAAGGACGTTCTGGCACATCCAGTCATTGACTTACTCAATGCACTGACACAGCGATTCTATAGCCCTGTGATCATTTGGTGAAAAAGCTATGTATGTTTGAGTGTCGTCTGCATAACTGTCGTAGGTGATATTGTTATCACGCATAATTTGACCTGGCGGGAGCATGTAAAGGCTGAATAGAGACCCGAGGGACTCCGTATGTCATGTTAGTGAGCTCAGATACGTAATTGCCAATGGACACAAAGTAGTTCCTGTTTTCTAGATACGACTTAAACCAGTTTAAGACCGTTCCGGATAGTCCAACCCACTTTTTCAATCTTTCTAGAAGTATTATATGGTCAACAGTATCAAAAGCAGCGCTATGATCCAATAACACCAAAATGGAAATCTTGCCTGAGTCGGTGTTTAAACGGATGTCATTTAAAACCTTAATGAGAGCAGTTTCAGTGCTATGAAGTAGTCGGAATCCTGATTGGAAGGTGTCATAATACCTTGTGGTGACTAAGAAATCATTTAGCTGTTGTAAAACAACTTTCTCGATGATTTTACTTATAAATTGCAGGTTTGAAATAGGTCTGAAGTTGCTAACTATTGAAGCATCCAGGCCCCGCCTTTTAATAGAGGTTTTATAACTGCAGTTTCCAGGGACTGATTGGTTGCCTGATTGGAGAGAGCAGTTGACGATTTTCAGTAAGTCTGACGCCAGGACTCAAATACTTCTTTAAAGAAGCTTGTGGGAAGAGTATCCAGACAGCAAGTGGACGACTTAAGATGTTTATTGTTTCTTCAAGTGTATTGTAATCAATGCTTTTAAATTGTGATATGTTTGCCACATTACCTTTGTTTAAAAGGGGTGGTGATGTAAAATCTTTGTTTAATATGGCGTTCCGGGACGTGTACATAGTGATAGATTTTCTAATGACGTCAATTTTAAATATGAAAAAGGAAGGAAACTCATTACAAATAAAATAAAATATTCATATCATATTTTCATATTCCTAACAGTGTTATTTGCAAAATGCCATTACATCGGATTTATCATCCTGGATACACTAGTCAATTATGGTGCCAAAATGCACAAATTTAAATATTACAATTCAGATTAATACAGATAATATTTTACTAGGATATAAAAATTAGTACAATGTACAATCGCTTTGTCATCCATCACCAAGGGGAAAGTCTAAGAACTGTCCAATCAAAAAGACAGATGGTTCTTGTCCTACACAAGTCAGGTAATGGGAACAAATTTTTTTATAAATGGTTAAACAAATTACTAACCACTGCTAGGGCAATAATCAAAAAGTTTCAAACAATTACAAACTTGCCAGAAGGAGCACGCAAGTGCACGTTGTCCCAACGCAAAGTGAGGACCATGGTGACGGAGGCAAAGAAGAACCAATGGACCACAGACTTTAGTTGCGTCACAGGGTCACAAAGTTTCAAAATCAACCATAACCTTTACTGAGACCAACCAACAAATTGAAGTGTCTGGAGTCTGCCAAACGTCATTGGAACTATGACTGGAACAGGGTGCTAAGGTCAGCATGTTTGGCATAAAAAGAGGGATGCATACAAGGAAAATTATTACTACTGTCAAATATGTGGATCATTAATGCTTTAGGGCTGTTTTGCTGCCATTGATCCAAGGGCTCTTGTTAAGTTCAATGGCATAATTAATTCCATCAAGTACCAGCACATTTGAAAAACCTGGATGCCTCTGTAAGACTTGGCTGTAGGTGTTGCATGGTGACTTGCGGAATCAAAAGCGATGACACCGCAAATGTGTGAATGCAGGGTCAGCCTTCTGAAATATGGAGGATGATTTATAAATATTAAATAAATAAAAAGTGAAATGTTAGCTGAAATAATTAAATGTAACATGTAATTTCTTATGTACATATTATAATTATTTATATAACTATATATTTAAATGTATAATCATTTATATCTACATGTATTCATTTATTTATTATCACATTTAATTATTTTGCACCGCATTTATTTATTTCATGGTTGTTGGTGTTCTGTGCAAAGTGAAATAATTCAACTTCAGCCATCATTGGCAGTGGGAGGGTCTAACATTTGATAGGTCTGTCGCTTTAAGTTTTGGCTTCGACAATGGAAGTAAATGATATAATATACCAGTCTCTTTTCCACACGATCAGGTGGAAGTGAAATGGGAAAAAATCTTAAATATTAAACATTACTGTACTGTCACATTTATAAAAGTGGGGATAGACATAACATCTCCAATTATAGACCAATTTCACTTCCTTCCCAAATCTCCAAGATTTTAGAAAAACTATTTGTACGAAGGCTTGATAATTTCATAGAAAAATATAATTTATTGAGTGACCACCAGTATGGCTTTAGAAAAAACATGTCCACTTCAAAGGCAGTGATGGAAATGGCAGAAGAGATAACCACCGCAATAGATAACAAGGAATATACTGTGGGGGTCTTTATAGCCTTTAAAAAAAGCATTCAATACAATAGATCATGGCTTACTAATGAAGGAACTGGAGAGATATTGCATTAGAGGGATAGCACACTCAGGGGTGTAGCACAAAATTATGGACCCTATACACAAGCCATATGAGTGGGCCCCCTACCTCTCCATATATTTTTATTTTTTTTCTAGTACTAGCAATGCAATGTATTGCCATGTCAAAAATAATGTTCCTTTAAGCAATGAACTAGGTAACTAAAGAAGGTGACACATTGTTTACCTTGTGTAATTAAGAACTAAATAAAATAATTTCCTGTTTCCAAAACCACCTCAAAACCCATTTGTTTAGGCTGGCTTACTGTCCCACGTGATGCTTTTTAATGCTCGATTGCAGGCTCCATGCCTTTTTAATTGTATACTACTTATTTTGATCTTATTTTATTTTATTTATTTATTTATTTTTATTATTTTTATGAGAACTGTTTTTTATATTACTGTACAGCGACCTTGAGTGCCTTGAAAGGCGCCTTATAAATTCAATGTATTATTATTATTATTATTATTATTATTATTAATATCTTTATGATGCTCGAGGGTAAGAATATAACCTTTTTTTGGGCACTATGTAACCGATCACTCAAAGTGGGCCTGGATAAAATATCACAAATATAGTCTAGGGTAGTGCAATGCCATTTTCATTATAGGCATCATCCAAATGATGACTAAAATAATTATAGATTAATCAGCATCATAGCTACAATATTATATTACATTATATCTACAAACATTGGGCCTAGATTACATATTACATTATATCTACCAACATAACATACCAACATTATATCTACCAGCATTATATCTACCAACAGATTCATGTGCATAGTAATAAACACTTAATTATTTGTAAAAAAAAAAAAAAACAATATGCGGAAAGGAAGGGGGCCCACTCATATGGCTTGTGTATAGGGTCCATCATTTTGTGCTACACCCCTGAGTGTGCTATCCCTCTAATGCAATATCTCTCCAGTTCCTTCATTAATAAGCCATGATCTATTGTATCGAATGCTTTTTTTAAAGGCAATAAAGACCCCCACAGTATATTCCTTGTTATCTATTGCGGTGGTTATCTCTTCTGCCATTTCCAACACTGCCTTTGAAGTGGACATGTTTTTTCTAAGGCCATACTGGTGGTCACTCAATAAATTATATTTTTCTATGAAATTATCAAGCCTTTCTCAAGCCTGGGCGACCGGAAAAGAAAAGACTCCAGCCCCTCTCCAGGACTTTGGTTCCAGAACCAGTGCCATGCGTAGCAGTGAGCCCAACTATGTCTAGTTGGTACTGCTCCACCTCCCGCACTAGCTCCGGTTCCTTTCCCACCAGAGAGGTGACATTCCACATCCCTAGGACAAGTCTACGATGCCAGGGGTCAGCACGCCTAGGTCCCCGCCTATGCCTGCCACCCGGTTGGCATTGCACCCGACCCTGATGTCTATCCCTGCAGGTGGTGGGCCCACAGGGCGGCGGCTTTATGTTGCTTCATCGGGCTGTGCCTGACCGGGCCCCATGGGTCAAGGCCCGGCCACCAGACGCTCGCCGACGAGCATCCCCGCCGTGTCTGGCTCCAGGGGGTAACCCCGGTTTCTCTATATCGGGCAAGGTGCCACAGTGCCGTTGGTTCCGCTTCATCATGGGTCTTTGAATCGCGCTTAGTCTGGACCCTCCCCCGGGACCAATTTGCCATGAGACCCTACCAGGGGCTACTGCCCCGACAACACAGCTCCCAGGATCACAGGGACACTAAACCCCTCCACCACGTTAAGGTGGCGATTCTAGGAGCTTTCTATTCTATTACAACATCCCGCAATAAAATTAACACTTTAGAATGTTACACGTTTCAGTGGCATTGGACTTTACCTGCAACCGAAGAGTTGGAGAGGATGGAAAAGGAGCACACATGTTGAGGAGTTTCCCCTGTTGCGCGTGGAAGCAGTGTTCGCTGAAGAGATGGAAAGAAACAAAAAGATGCACATGGTATTATATGACGTACAATATTATGACATAATGACATAGAAATTAAATTAAGTTACAGAAATTATTTTTCTCAACTTCTTCCACTCCTGATATGCTCTGGTATGGGGTGGACTGTAACTACACTGCTCAAAAAAATTAACGGAACACTTTGAAAACACCCATCAGATCTCAATGGGGAAAAAAACTAAAAATGGTACTCAGTACTGTGTATTGCCCCGACGTGCTTGTATGTATGTCGGGGCATGCTCCTAATGAGACGACGGATGGTGTCCTGGTGTATCTCCTCCCAGATCTGGACCAGGGCATCACTGAGCTCCTGGACAGTCAGTCTGAGGTGCAACCTGGCGGTGTCGGATGGACCCAAACATAATGTCCCAGAGGTGTTCTATTGGATTTAGGTCAGGCGAGCGTGGGGGCCAGTCAATGGTATCAATTCCTTCATCCTCCAGAAACTGCCTGCATACTCTCGCCACACGAGGCCGGGCATTGTCGTGCACCAGGAGGAACCCAGGACCCACTGCACCAGCGTAGGGTCTGACAATGGGTCCAAGGATTTTATCCCGATACCTAATGGCAGTCAGGGTGCCGTTGACTAGCCTGTAGAGGTCTGTGCGTCCCTCCATGGATATGCCTCCCCAGACCATCACTGACCCACCACCAAACCGGTCATGCTGAACGATGTTACAGGCAGCATAACGTTCTCCACGGCTTCTCCAGACCCTTTCACATCTGTCACGTGCTCAGGGTGAACCTGCTCTCATCTGTGAAAAGCACAGGATGCCAGTGGTGGACTTGCCAATTCTGGTGTTCTATGGCAAATGCCAAACGAGCTCCACGGTGCCGGGCAGTGAGCACAGGGCCCACTAGAGGACGTCGGGCCCTCAGGCCACCCTCATGAAGTCTGTTTCTGATTGTTTGGTCAGAGACATTCACACCAGTGGTCTGCTGGAGGTCATTTTGTAGGGCTCTGGCAGTGCTAATCCTGTTCCTCCTTGCACAAAGGAGCAGATACCGGTTCTGCTGATGGGTTAAGGACCTTCTCCGGCCCTGTCCAGCTCTCCTAGAGTAACTGTCTGTCTCCTGGCATCTACTCCATGCTCTTGAGACTGTGCTGGGAGAAACAGCAAACCTTCTGGCAACAGCACATATTAATGTGCCATCCTGGAGGAGTTGGACTCTGCAAGGTCCAGGTATCGCCTCATGCTACCAGTAGTGACACTGACCCTAGCCAAATGCAAAACTAGTGAAAAACAGTCAGAAAATATGAGGAGGGAAAAAATGTCAGTGGCCTCCACCTGGAAAACCATTCCTGTTTTGGGGGTCGTCTCATTGTTGCCCCTTGTTAATTTCATTAACACCAAAGCAGCTGAGACTGATTAACAACCCCCTCTGCTACTTAACTGACCAGATCAATATCCCAGAAGTTTAACTGACCTGATGCAATACTCCGATTAAAAAGTGTTACTTTCGTTTTTTTGAGCCGTGTATATTAGCAGACTGTTTAAAAATACGACTTCTTAAAAAAACTCAAACTATACAGTGGAATAATAATATTAATACCTTTTATTTGTAAAGGATTGAAAACAATCTCAAAGCGCTACAACAATATTTAGATAACATAAAGATATAGAAAGCATAATAAAATATAAACAATATTGATAAATGCTTTAGCAGAAAAGCAGATAGGAATGAAAAAGAAAACATTAAAATATAGATCTTAGAAGGCTTTCTTTAAAAGAAACGTTTTTAGGCCCGTTTCAAAACAGGATAGAGTCTGTGGCATCCTCAGATGGTCTGGGAGGGTATTCCATAGACGGGGCTACAGCACTGAACGCCCAGTCACCCATTGAGCTGATCTTATTTTTGGGGGTATGAAAAAGGAAGCTGTCCTCAGACCTGAGACAGCGGGAGGGACTTTGTGTTATAATTAGCTCTTTGAGGTAAGAGGGGGAACTGCCTTAGGAGCATTTGAAGGTCAGCAAAAGGATTTTGAAGCTGATTCTGTAGAGGACAGGGAGCCAGTGGTATTGGCACCCTTAACATTACTTTGAAAAACAATTACTACACTTGTGATAAATAAAAAAACCTGTGATAAATTGTCAGTGCCCACATGACTTGAATTAGCCAATGAATGATGATTTTATTGCTTAAAAAGCCACTTGTTATTCCCTGTTCGTTTTTCACAATGGTTATGACAAGGGAGCTGTTTGAGAGCATCAGAAGTGCTATTATCACCAAACCCAAGACCTACAAAAGGTACAAGGCCATCTCCAAAAACCTTGGTGTCCCTGTTTCAACAGTGGGCAACATTATTAAGTTTGCTAAGCATGCAACTGTCAAGAACTTCTCTGGAAGTGGGGGGGGGGGGGGGGGGGGGGGCGGATCGATGAGAGAAGTCTTCGAAGGTTGGTGCAAACTGTGTAAAATATACCACATAAAACGTCCACAGAGCTGAAGGCTGACCTGCAACAATCTGGAGTCATGGTTTCAACGCGTACCATACGCCGCACACTAAACCAAGAAGGGCTTTATGGGCAAAAATACATAAATAGGAACGACTGATCTTTGCCAAAGAGTACCTTGACAAACCACAATCCATGCAGGCAAATGTTCTGTGGACAGACGAAACCAAAATAGAGCTTTTTGGCAATGCACACCAGCGTTTAGTTTATAGACAATAAAATGAAGTTTATAAGGAAAAGAACACCCTACATACAGTTAAGCATGGTGGAGTGTCCATAATATTGTGGGGCTGCTTTGCTGCCTCTGGTACTGTAGGCATTTGACTGTATCACAGGAATCATGAAATCAGAGAATTACCAAGAGATTTTAGAGCGAAATGTGAAGAAGAAACTAGGTTTGGGTTGAAGATCGTGGGTTCTCCAGCACGAGAAAGACCCAAAACACACATCCAAAAGCACTCAAGCACCTGGCCATCAACATGGTCCAAAAGAAAACCTGACTCATCAGACCAGGCCACCTTCTTCCATTGCTACATGGTCCAGTTCTGACGCTCACGTGCCCATTGTAGACGCTTTCGGCAGTGGACAGGGGTAAGCATGGGCACTCTGACCGCTCTGCGGCTACGCAGCCATATACGCAGCAAGCTGCAATGCATTGTGTTCTGACACCTTTTCACCATAGCCAGCATACATTTTTTCAGCAATTTGTGCTACCGTAGCTCTTCAGTGAGATCGGACCAGACAAGTTAGCCTTCGCTCCCCACGTGCGTCAATGAGCCCTGGGCGCCCATGACCATGTTGTCGGGTCACCGGTTGTCCTTTCTTGGACCACTTTCAGTAGGTACTAACCACTGTATACCTGGAACACCCCACAAAACCTGCAGTTTTGGAGATGCTCTGACCCAGTCGTCTAGCCATCACAATTTGGCCCTTGTCAAAGTCACTCAGATCCTTACGCTTGCCCATTTTTCCTGCTTCCAACACATCAACTTCAAGAAGTGAATGTTAACTTACTGTCTTATATATCTCACCCCATGGCAGGTGCCATTGTAGCAAGATGATCGATGTTATTCACTTCACCTGTCAGTGGTTTTAGTGTTATGGCTGATCAGTGTCAATTTTAGCTTGACAATTTTAGCAACTCTCCCAGGTCTCTTCGCTCTTGTCTCACACCGTCTCACTTCTCACTCGTCTCTCTCGTCCCTGCCAAATCGGTCTGTCGACAAGACCAGCGTTATTTGCAGGTACTGTCGATTAAATTAAGTTACTACCAGAGAAAATCATCTTAAATACCATTTGCTAGCCAAGCTAATGCAGACAGTCCCATTACTGTGTTAGCCCCGAAACATCACGCATGGGAGCCTTTATTATACTTCCCATGTGAGGTTGGACACAATTACATTCTGGTTTTCTTCAAGTGTGAGCGAGCTTTGATACTGAAGTAATATGAAGCATTTAGCTGACCAATGTACCTATTATACAATGAACGCAGTGTGTTTTAGTCAGAACGCAGAAATTAAAGTTGACGCTACCTGCCTGGGCGCTAACTGTGACTGCTTTCATACGGCAGTGAGATAGGGATTTCTTCGTTGAGTTATACCATGACAAGGAATTCTGCCCGAACAATGTAGACACAGTCAGGACGTCTCAGTTAAACGTATAGATATAGCTAGCTAACGTTAGCTGAACCAAAGGCTAGGCTATTTATTTTTTTTACCTCAGACTCTCAGGCTTTCCTCTGTTAACGTCGATGTTCTGGTTTCACACTCAACTGACTGACATGACAACGAGCGATTACACTTGACACGATCCACGTCCTATGAGGGACAGGTTCAGTCTGGTTAGAAAAACTTATCTGCAAGTTCTTTAATGCATGTTTACAGTTTTGAAGTGTTAGATATATAACGATGGTGGATCTAACTAACTTCAGGCTAAAAGGTCGAGCATTGTCTAGTAGTCATCATTACTGCTGTCCTGATGACCTTGAGGTTTACATTTGTATAATGTCCCAGCAAGCCCTCTTAGGTAACTTTTTTGTATCAACCATGACTTTGAACACTATACTAATTACTGACTACCCCTCCAATTGCTGAAACTATATATGGTAGAGCCGATTCCATCCACAGTGCAATCTATGGCATGGATAATGTGGAACGTAATGTCGGTAAAGGCCCGACCTGGATAAAAGTACATTTATTGTCATATTTTGATCGATGAAAAATGTGCATAAATTTTGCAATTTATCGCGGTCAACGATGGACAGCAATGCGATAAATCGCAATGAAATTTTTTAATTGCATGCCAGCCCTAAAAAAACACAAGGTCTACACGTTTGTTTACTCCTATCACTAATACACCTTTCATACAGACAATCCGGGTTTTACCCGGGTCATTGAACATAGGTCCGACCCATGTTGGACCCATTCAGACCATACTTTGGTCCCGGGAAAAACCTGCGTTGCCGCCGTTCACACACACACAATCCGCGTCTGCGAGTTACTTCCTTGTACATCACTGCTGAACAACTGCGTTGCATTGCTTAGTCATTGAAAATGGACGTATCTACTATTGTTATTGTTTTTGGTTGATGGGGTGGAGATCGCGAAACACAGTTGAAGCATACCCACTTACTGGTTAACAAAATGATTCATCCAGCATCATCAACTTACAGCAGAACAAAGTCACTTCACCCACATCCTTTGTTCTGCGATGACGGTGGTTGGAAATGCTTTTGGACGACGGCGTTGTTTATTAAAGAGAAATTAAATTGGCCTTAGCTAGCTATATGCCATTGTTGCTTCTTGACGCATTTTACTCAACCTTTGTTAAATACTGATGCACCAATCCTAAACCAATGAGGATTCTTGACCATAAGCCTGGTCGCTGGTCCAGAGAGAAAGGGGTATTACAGAAAGCTGCCCTTAGTGGCTACGGAATCAACATTTAAATAGACAATTTCCAAACATTTCATTTGAATAAAAACATGTAACACAAAAATGTTTTCATAGGGCCAAGACGTTGCAAATCAAACATAATTTGTCAGAGCTTAGGTAATAAAGATATATTGAAAAACAGTTCAATAATAAGTTTGACCCAATAATTTAATTGGTCATTGTTGATCGGTTGATTTGTCTCTTACCTGCACCACTAGAGGCTTTCGTAATTGTCTGCTCCGAGGTTTGCGTTGTTTGGAGAGGAAAATATCAGACTGCATCTTAAAAAAAACACAAATAACACTTATGTATCAAGTGAACAATAAACTTCCCTTCCATAATCTCAAGAGTTTGTAATTTATTAGGTTAACCCTTTCAAGACAGAGTCAGAGTTCCAAAGTTATATTCTGTACCAGAATTTCTTTTTTTTAACCGTTGTTGAACCAGGAAAGTCCAACTGAGCACGAGTGCCCCTTTATTAAGTGAATATGAAGTGGACGTGCTAAAATGTTTGTGGTGTGTTAATATTACATCACACATCGAACTGCACATACCCTAAGTTTCATTAAACATTATTCGGCCAACAGATTTACCAATCATACACCTTGGAGAATGTACAACAGCAAACAGATAACAGCAAGTTTTGTTTAAAAGTGAAGTGCATTTTAGACATTAGTGGGCAAGTGCAGAAAACAAAAGGATTTTGAATGTTAGCTCTTGTTTTCTTACCACTTCTTCACAATCCTTATGTTCGGCTGTATTAACAGAATGAAACTACCTCTATAAAAAGACACAAATACTAAAATATACAATAAATATGTTGAATAAAACATTTAATTTAAAATAGACAATTAGTTCAACTTCAGAATTGCATGACAAAATATTAAATAAGTGTGTATGCACAATATAGCACACATTAAATAAATAAAATAGAAACAATATTATATTGTACATGATATACAGCAAACAACAACACTGGACCACCGTGAATTACACGGCTGATTGTCTTGGCAGGCTATCGGAGTCCATGTCATCCTCAACCCATCTCCTTAAAGTCATGATATTTCAGCAGCAGTTTCATGACTAGGAGATTCTCTTTTCTTGAGAAGTCTTGCCTTTATAGTCAATGTCCTTCTCTGCTATGAGCTCAAGCCTGTCTGCTGTCCACAGTCGTCTTCTCCTGAGGGGCTTGAGCAATGGACTTTGGCCTCTGGCTCTATCAATCCCTACAATAGAGATACAGTATACAGGTATACAGTATACCACAATTAGTAGACGGTAGTGCGCTACTTCACAAATCCTTACAGTAAACAAATAGTTACCAAAGGCTTGTAAACCAACCAGAATGCCCTAATGAAGGCAGTGCCTTCCTTATGAACAGCAAGCCAAATATTGTCTAAAATATCCTGTATATGTGGTGCATAGGGAAGACTACTTGCTAGCTCTGTTATGACTGGCAGTCATCCAAACACATTACATAATATACTATATAATTGTTAATTTTCTAGGTAGCTAATGAACATGCAACACTGCAGATACAAATAGTGAGACATCCTGGCAGAAACTTGACTAGTTGTTACTAGTTAAACTAGATTATTTAGCTGGCTTCCAGTCTTCTGGTTGCTTGGCTTGCTCATCTTGCTTAGACCATATTTAAGACCATTTTCCAAATTTAGGGTTTTCTTAAATTATTTTTTAAAAGCATGTCTCAAATTATGCCTTACCTCGAAAAATCGCCTCAGATTTCAAGTTGAAGCCGTAAATCAAATACCTGGGACCTTTTTCTCCACACAGCTCTCCCCTGCTCCTCTGAGGTAAACAAAGTTTTCGTTACGTGAAGGCCCAGCACTAATCGCAAATTATTCGTGTTGGCCACCCCTTAACTAATTATACGTGGTTATTTAAGTAGTATGCGGCAGTTTTCTGAATAAAAATGTGATTGGCAAACTGATCTATTAATAATATGGTGATCAGCACTTTATGCCAAAAAAAAGAGTGTGCAGGCTGGAAAGTGTTAAAGCATAGTGTATTAGAACAGATTTTCTAGTTTTCCAGCTTGAAATAAATTATTAACACCCTAGATTTAATATTTTTAGCAGAACCTTTGGACAAAAAATCTGCTCTGATGCGCTTCCTATGGACCTTCAGTGAGATTCCTATACCTCTCCACTGGCAGTTTGGCTCACTCTTCTGCAAACTGCTCCAGTTCTCTTACATTTGAAGAGTGCCTCTTCCAGCAGCTGTTTTCAGATCTCTCCTTTATGTGTGTTTTAGGTCATTGTACTGCTGGAGGATCCATGACCTTGGACGAAGATACAGCTTTGTGACACTGTGGACCATTGAGCTCAAATACTTTGGCAATCTCCCGATTTCATGGTACTATATACAGATTCAAGACACCCAGAACAAGTTTAGTTGTCTGAAGCACTTTCTCCACCATTAGAACAATCCTTTGCTGCAATCTTTAGTCAAGTTTCTCTTTCATCTTCCTTAAAGTTATTGAAGTGGGCCTTAAAGTTATTGATAACATGGCGCACGGTAGTCATGGGAACATCAAGGTCTGGAAATGGACTTTCAGATGAGATTTCAGTAGAAATTGTGTGTCAAAAAAAAGAAATGCAAGGCTGCCAATACCTTTGCCCACTACTGTGTAAGGTGCTATCTGGATAAGATTGTAGGTGTACAAGGATATTATTCAATTCTGATTATATGGTACACTAGTGATCACTCAACTCTCAACACTCTCACCAAGGACAGGGCCGTAGCTACCATTGAGGACACCAAGGTCATGCCCTCAGTATTTTTACAGAAACATTCATTATAAAAGCTCTTTAAAATGTATCCATAGAAATGTAAAGGAATACCTTTGCAAGCACCAGATTTCATTGATAATATCACTTTTTAATACAGCTTGTTAACTAATTCAACACTTTTTTGCAACGGATAAACCAACATAAGAGCATGTTCGCGTGCGGTGATTCAACAGATTTTTATAGTTAAGTTTAATTAGGTGGCCGGCTGTGCAGCCGGGCACCTATTGTGATTGTTATTGTTATTATTATTATTATTATTATTATTATATCCCCAGATTCTGAACTCCCCATGGTTAAAAATGCACCAAATTTGGCGCACATGTCCAGGTCCTCTCAAAACTACACCCCATGCCATGCCGTCTCATTGTTCCTGTTGGTGGCGCTATAGCAGCAGTTCAAAGTTCAGAATGTTAAAAAAATCATTAAAAAAAGACCATTAGGGTTACAGCTCTGAAATATTCAGAACTTGTCCATTGCAGTGAGATTAAACTTTCATATACTGGCACCCATTAGGAATTACTAAGTCCATCACTGTTTCTTTCAAAAACTGGTGGTCTATCCAAAGTGTGTTAGTCCAAAACCATAAATCCAAATCACATCAAATTTTCAGAATATCATCGTCCAACTCTGAACATTAATTAACTATATTGAATATCTTGTTGATATCTCCAAAACTGGGTCCAACATCAAAATGTATTACTGTAAACACTACTGTACATTCACTTTGTCATATCTCACTGGTTCATTAAACAATCTACGTTCGAAAAATAGATAAAAATTCAAAGACTAATATCATGAAGTATTTAAAATTTCAGAACTCTATCTAGAAAACTAAATTTTTTATAAATATCTGAGTTTAGTAGTTGTTTGGTTGGATTTGACACTTGAACTATTTGAAACAACTCCTCCAAGACCGTAAAACCAAATTACACCAAAATCGCGGTATATCATCCTCAGATGGTCCACTTTCAAAACAAAACCAAGCTTGTTGATACATCAGAAACTGAGCTCACAGTGCATAAAAAATATTACTGTAAACAGTACTGTACATTTCAATTTTTAACTGCTTCAATATTGGACCAATTTATATCATACTTCTATACAATATTTATATTATGATTCACATCACGATTTAAAGTTTAAAAAAAATTTACCTTGAAAACTGATTTTTTTATAAATAGCCAAGTTTAGTCATTTATTGGTTGGATTTGAACTAACTCCTCTGAAACCATAAAACCAAATTAACTCAAAATCACTACTTTTTTTACCTGATACTCTCCCCATACAGCAGTGGACACAGTGTTGGATTCGCCCTCAAGTGGCAATGGGAGGGAATCTTCTTGCAACCGTGACTGAGAACGTCTTATTGAGTAACCTTATTCAAACATTGTCAGATTTAAATCTGATTACTATTACCAAAAGATTAATAGAAATGCGGCAAGCAGCTGCAATGTGACTTTTGTTGTGTGAGATGCCAGCAATAGCAATGTTACTGTGTAAATATATAGCCTTTTATAACGATTATGTGACGAGGTGTAAAATCAACATTGCAAAGCAGATATTTGGACGGTTTGGAACACCAAACTTGTCATATCAGACAAAGAGAGGTTTATAGGTTCTTAGATTTGTTCTTAGCTGGATTACCACATTTATTTTGGAGTTGGGGGTCATCACCGCGCATGGCAGACATCGAACACGAAGAAACATGACTAATCAACATAATGTAGCGTCGGGCGTAACTCAGCATATGGCGAGTAACTCTGTTTATAGTAATGGACAGTAGGTTCTTAATGTTTCCTTGTTATGTTTATGTTTCCTTGTTATCATGTTTTTGTCATGTTTATGTAAAGAGTTATGATGTGCTATAAACGCAGATATTGGTTTGTACTTTTGTTAGATGTGACACCGTGACTGTGTATGGTGTGTCTGTGAAAAAGGTCAAAGCGCGTCTCTTCCAGCTGGTGTGTGACCTTTTTGCTTCAATATCCACAAGTAAAGAGTCGAATAGACGTGAGTCTCTGTTGATCTTCCCGAAGTCGCTACTATACAAATACAACTTTCTCAAATCAGGGTTCTTAAGCCTTTTCCAAAGTCAAACTCAAGCACTTTTCAAGCACTTTCAAGGTGCATTTTCAAGCTTTTCAAGCACCTTACAGCTGTGGTAAATTACATATTTATATACACGTATGTATACTAAAAAATTTTATTTCACTTTCTCACATTAAATCAGATGTTATTATGCTATAAAAAACCAAATTTGTGTTTTGTAATAGCATTCTACAGAAGGGTGAGAAATTAAAGAAAAATAAGAAAGTTTCATATTTCAAAATAAGTGACCCACTTGTAAGTAGACTCGGCATCGTATATAACCTGGCTGAGCCAATATAAAACAATCAGACAAAAAGCTTTAAATGAATTCTTTATTGAAAATGTCAAAAGTGAACTGACTCTTAACATAAGATATGTAAACGATACTCTGCAAATGAAAACAAATCAGCTTGAGTTGATAAAGAAACTACATTAAAAACACAAAATATTGAGGCTAAACCAGATTAGTTAGGTTAGTTCCTAACCACTGGCTCTCTCTACACTGCTGGTTGTTGATGTGGATGTAGCTGTGCTGCTTGATGCATTGCTTGTCTGTTGGAAAAAAATCTCCCAATGTAAGACCTGGAGTTTGATGTCTTCTCATCAGATCTTGATGCTTCTTTCCTAAATAATACCACCAAAACAGGAGGAAAATGTTATCATAAACACAAAGCGTTTATTCTCAATACAGTTATCAGTAAAATGCTGAAAATGATAGTTGTCAATCAGCTATGTGGCTGTATGTGTTATTGTATTAAGTTATCTACTTTAAAGTGTTTAATCTCTTTCATGGCACTAACATGACATACAGTAACGTATGTGCCTGAATTGTAGCTTCAAAAGTATGCAGAACTGCATAAAAATAAACCTAAAATGGTCACAAGTGGAAAATAAGATTTACAAATGCGTACAATAATTTTTGCATAACTTTGAGTACTCAAGGCACCTGCCTTATACTATTCCAGAGCAAAACAGTTTTTTCTACATTTATGTGAGATTAAAGCAACATTTCTATGGTTCATTTATTTTTACTTGTACAATACTGTAAGACTTGTTTATCAGAATGTCTAATACGCTGCAACTCTACACAACTCTGCTACTTATGCAAGTATGTGTATACATTTTCTGATAATGGACTCCTACTAAGTAGTTTTGGTTAAAAAGTACAAGTAGCCTACACTCCTCTGAACATATTGACACTTGCATAACAATTATCTCTCATCCAGTTCGCTATTCCGCTTGCTACTTCAGGCTGCGGCTCACACACGGCCTGTCGCTTGTATTGTATCACCCTCAAGGCCTCTAAATCATTTAGATTGCGAATTCGCTAGCTAGCGATTATCTTAAACAAACGTAACATGTAACGTTAGCCTAATCCAAAATTCCATCTGGGCTTACCTTTCATGTGGCTCGTCAGCGCAGACTCTCCAATCGTAAACAGCTGTACGTCCTTTATGCAAACTGCAGGAGGCTACTGGGTTTGATCCTCGTCTTAGCCATGGTTTGTATTTGTTGTCTGCTAGCCAACGCTGAAACGGCAACCGAATTCGCATGTAGTAATCTCCCACTCAGTGTCATCAGAAGGCCGAGGTCACACATCAAAACAGACTGGCAGGTCTTACGCATAGTGGGAAGGCCCGAGCGGAGCTGTCTTTGTTTTATGTGAAAGCTAAGCAATTAAACTCGCTCTGATTTATTTTTTGTCTTTATCTAAAAAGCGAACTATTCAGTCGGATTGCAATTTATTATAAAAGTAAAGCAATAACAATTTCACGCACTTTATTCAAAATCCAGGCACTTTTCAAACCTTGAAAACACCACATTAAATTTCAAGCATTTTCAAGGATTTCCAGCACCCGTACGAACCCTGTCAAACGATCCTGTTGGATTGCCCAAAAAAAAAGAGCACTGCCAAATTTTTGCTGCAAGTGCTGGTGGTGCATATTGTTTGTTAACAGATAATGTTTTAAATTTTGCACATCATCTTTAGGATACTGAAGGTCGTGTAGGTTGGTGGGTGTGCAACCTCCTCCATTTGCTGAGCGTTTTATGACCATTCCAACCAAATTTCTGTCTTTTTTTTCTTTCTTCTTATTTTTTAACTTCTTCTTTTTTTTCTTTCTTAAAGTTGTTGTTTTTGTCATTCTTTTTATATGCCGGCCACCGTATCACTGCTTGCAGTTATATTTGTAGTTTATTATTAATAGTGTATTGTATAGTTAATCGTTATTTTGAAAACCGTTTGTGTAATTTAGTTAATCATTATGCTAGTTTACTTTGGTGCCTGCCAACCAGAGACATCCTGACATTTTCAAGGTGAGTAATGTTCACTAACTTTAAAGTTGTATGAGGCTTATTATAACGTTATAGTTTTATGAGGCGTATAAGTAGTTATGTTATTAACTACTTCATTATCGAATGTAGCAACAGTCAGCCAGGCTGAACAGCTGATAGAACGGTGTAGTTCACCGTTGCCAAGGCAACCAGGCAGCGGCTCAGAAGAGGGAGTCAAATCTCAATACATATATAAATGAAAATGTCTATGTATAGCTAATGCTCTCTAATATTATGTTGTCAATGTAGTTAACTTTATGTATTATTTTACCCAAGGTAACGTTAATACTAGCAGTATATATGTCATTTATTAATGCATTAGCAATACATTTTCAAGCCATATGTCTCCTTTATTTAACTAATCTATAGATTTCATTCTCAGAGTCGACATGAGCAAGAGAGAGGCATCTGACATACGCCATTTCTTTGGTGGTCAAAAAATAAAAGTAAGTTTAGAGTGCTAAGTTAGAGATAGTAAGGCGCTGGGATGCCTCTGGTCATAGGAGGATCGTCAATAGGTTTTGATATGAGGTAAAAGTCATGCAAAAGATGGGCAAGCTCTTACGATTATGTTTGTTGTATATTGAGTTAAAAATATATACTGCAGAAGTATAAACTGAGAATTTTTTTTTACATTTCAAGAACGTGAGTAATATTCATGATTTGAATAAGTGGTGGTGTGTTGCTTTCTAGAGATAAACCAGAATAGGTAGCAGTCAATGTTAATGAAATTCATTTAATTTCAGTGAATGAGAAGAACCAGCACTTGGGCACATCTTGGACTGGGAGCAGGCCCTTATAGCGAGGAGGCTTCCTTCACCTGCGAGCTGCTCCTGAAATTGGCATTTACATTAGCACACTCTCACACACATCCCCACAGACTTACTCTAATTTTAATATTTAAATAAATACAAAACATTTTAAACCTATCTTTCTTTTTCTTGCATTTTTTTATTGTGGTTGGGTACTGGGGTCCTTGTGTAACGTCATATATCACGATACAACATGTTTTAATCGTTTTATAGTGTTTCGGTTTCGTGGAACACGTATCTTAACTGTTAGTGCAACACACAGTTGAAATATCAAAATACACACATATTAACTGGATTTTCACACAAGTTTTTATAAGACACATACGGTTCATACATACAAAACGCTTGGCTTAGGTTACCCATTTAAACAATGTAAAATGTTGCATAGCATATTGTAGGATGTAGGAGTTATAGCCCAAAATGATTAAAAAGGCATATTTGTCAGCTTTTATGCTAGAGAGACCGTTACCACTTTATATCACTCAGCATTGCCAGCTTAGAGATTTTCATTTGTGGTAAATAACTATTAGTACTAGCCACTGCCAGCCAGTCAGGTCTGAGCAGCTAGATGAAGGGCAAGAGCAGGTAGATGAGGTGGTGCAAGAACAGGTAGAGGCAGGGAATGGACTGCAGGGTGGCAGTGGATGGGCCACAAAAGGAATAAATAGACTACAGGGGCCTTGTTAAATTATTTTACAGGACAAACAAAAGGAGGGTCAAGTGCTTAGTAAATGGATGTGACATCTGCTGTGACTGCTGTGTTAGTGTTTTTAATAAATATTTAAAATGTGAAAAAAAAAGATGTTTGTCACGCAAACATTCTTTTAAAGTCCGAAACGACCACACTCGCTGTCACGCAAAGTTACCACCAAAGCCTTTTTTGAAGCCAGGAAAAACCCTGATATCTCTTTTGGAAGGTTTTCATTCACCACCCATAGAATTACAGTAAACCTTCACTGGTAGAAATATGGTTGAGGCGTCAAAATACTCGAGAGCATGCTGATTAAAGCTGCAATTTTGATAGAATGCATACTTTGAGATATAATATGTATTATGGTCTACAGATTCTATTTGACTTACAGTAAAGCAGCAAATAGAAAATTAAAACAATTTCATTCATGTCGTTAAATAAAAATTATATTGGAACTTTATACATGAACATACAATCTAAAACGCTTACCTATAGGCGTGACACAAGGATTATTCTGAAATTACATTAACTATGTACACACACGTCTGTGGTCTTCACTGACGTCTTGCATACGAACATGATGTGTTTTTGGTTCCACTCAATATAATCTGTGTGACGACAAAGTGTGTCTGGTATTCAGTAAAAATAAAAATTTTCCGTTTTTCTCACCCATTGTTTTGAGATTCTATATGCAAAGACAAAACAAAAATTCATATCTGTGGGCTTTTTCAGAACTTTTAAAAATGCATATGAAAAAAACAAAACACACAATTAAGGCCTTTTTAAACTGCAAATACTATGCATGGCTCTCCAGATTGGGTTCTAGGGCATCCTTGCTTTGATTATCCTTGATGTCTCTTAGCAGTTTGGAGCTGAATGACGCGGAGGAGCGTCAATTTATCATCCATTCTAAAATCATTCAACAAAATCAACTATTTGCTTTAGAGATTAGAGATTTTTTTTTGTATGATAAACAGGAGGCCTGTAGCTTTAATTCAATAACAATGTGGTCGATGTATGTGGTTCAGACTTTGACAGATCTACAAAAGTCAAGAACATTCTTAAATGTTGTGTTGTGCATCACCTATTGTTACGGCCACCAATATATTGTATGTTCGTATTGTATGTATTGAGTACGTGTATGTGGTTGTGTTGTATTTCCTTCTGTTTTCTCCTTTGCCATTCCCTTCATACAGAACTGCCGCCTGCTTCCCGTTAGTTCCCTTCCCTCATCACTCATCCACTGACGGACCAATCCGGAGATAGTCCGTCTCCCATAAAACCTTCCCACCTCGTGTTCGGGAGAGTGACAAATTGTTAGTCATTTGCCTGTGAAAGAGTGTTTGTAGGTTGTGCTGGCTGTCTCGTTGTTAAGGTTTGTCCGGTTTGGTGTTTTGTGTCAGAGTTGTATTAGTTGATTTATCCCTGTCTAGTTCTGTGTCCCCCGAGGTCGTTAGAGTGTTCGTTAATGTTCTTTAATGGTTTCTGTCTATAGTATCGCACGTACGAGGTACAGTGATTTTGTTAGGTTTTGTGTTCACCTGGCCTAACCCATTGATTTTCACCATCCTTTTCCCAGTACACTGTACTGTGTTTTTTGCTAGTTTGACCTTTTTGATCTCTATTGTGTTGTGCCAGTACTATGTACTGTGTTTTCTTTTGTTTCGGAGCACGGCTAATTTAGACGTCCAAGGGCATACATTTAAAGCATCACAAAGTGTAATCTCTGTTTAGATTCATCAGTTTAGGAGCAGTGTCACCCCTTGTATTTTTATATAGCAAGAGTGTGATTGGCAGCTCAGAGCTTTTTCTTGTTTCTTTGATTTGACACTGTTCGTGTAGTCGTGGTATCCTATTTTTATTTTGGTATCCTATTTTCATTTAACCTGTAAATAAATACACATTCATTTTTACACTCTTGGATAGTGTTTGTGTCCACATTTCATTCCACACGGCATACTGAAATAGGTTCGGTCCTCCAGTGTAAATTTTGTACTCAGACTCTGAGGCTAATTATACTTATTTGTGGGACGTTAACACGAGAGGGGCTTTTCAGTTTGACAGGGCACTAGGTATTGGGCATAGTACCATAGTAAGTTTAATGGGAAATACAGTTGCAGTATCTCCTCGTATTTTTCTCCATCCATTCTTCCTTCAATTCTAACAAGATGCCCAGTTCCTGCTGATGAAAGCCATCCCCACAGCATGACGCTGCCACCACCATACTTCATTGGGGGGATGGTGTTTCTTGAGGCATGGGCAGTGTTAGGTTTCCACCACACAGTGCTTTGAATTTTGGCCAAAAATCTCTATATTCGTCTTATCAGACCACAAAACCTTGTCCGACATCTTAGCTGGGTCACTCTCATGCTTTCTGGCAAACTCCAGACGTGCTTTGATATTGTTGTTCTTGAGTAATGGCTTCTTTCTAGCCACCCTCCCATACAAGCCAGTATGATGCAGAGCTCTTGATATGGTTGACTGGTGGACTTTCACTCCACTCTCAGTCACTGAACTCAGTAGCTTCCTCAAAGTGATTGTTGGCTTCTCTGTGGCTTCCTTCACTAGTTTCCTTGTTCAGACACTGAGTTTGGAGGGACGGCCTTGTCTAGGTAGTGCCTGAGTGGTGTATTACAGCTTCCACTTCCTCACTATTGATCCAACAGTACACACAGGGATATCCAAACACTTGGATATTAATTTGTACTCTTTTTCTAATGTATGCATGTCTATTACTTTATCTCTAACCTCTCTAGAACGCTCTTTATTCTTCATTATTACATCTTTCCTTCAGATTCTCAGTCTGAGCAATGATCATTAAACGTTATCCAGAAAATGTGAGCTATAGTAATGTTTCAGAGGTGAGGCCAATTGTAAGGCGTACAGTGTCCTAGCTAGGGCAATATTTTTAAATTGTGTCAACATGTAGCTTCCAAAGCACAAGGCAGTGTTAATTTTGTCAACGAAAATTTACTAAAAGTATTCAACCTTTTTTTCCATGACGCCAAATAGAAACAACAGCGTAAATGAAAAATACTGACGTTGAAAATGTATAAGAAATCTCGGTTCATTATGCCCTGACGAATTAAGACAAGACGAAATAACAGAAATAATCTGTTCAGGTGGACAACCTAGATCAAAGTTGCCGTCTCAAGTCATTGGTTGTTTTCCTTTTTAATGATTCATTTAATTGAATACCAAATTCTCTCTGCCTTCATGCATCTTTCTCATTTGATTTTTCCCTGCTTTGAGTGTGTATGTTACTGTAAAATTTGAACAAGCCAACGTAACCTTGTGAGAGCTCAAAATCTAGCTAAAACCCTGCAGTTTCTGCCAAGGTAACAATAAATATTATGATATGATTGATTCGATAACATTAGGAAAACTTTACGTTACGTATCACAGTGCTTGCTCTCGCTTTGGAAGCAATGACACTCACCTCAGTGCTAACTTCATCATTCAGTTTAGCCAGACTGCATTTATAAGCTAGTTACGGTTAACATCAAGGTTACGGTTAACATCAGCCTCTGCCCTCTTGATTATTGCGCAGGGCGCCACGTTTAGCCAACTGTTCAAGTGGTTGCATGTGTAGAAGTGTGCATATAAACCAGAGCTATTCATGTTAATTCCCCTTAGGAGTCAGGACTAAAACATTGACGAAAATTTTATTAGAACGAAATTAGACTACCACTGACTAAATCTTGACCAAAACTAAACAAAATGACGAAAATCTTCCTTTAACACAACTACAATTTTCAGTAAACGACAAAGACTAAAACAGAAAAATGCTTGTCAAAATTAACACTGGCACAGGAGTTGAATACTTATGCAAACAGCATATTTCAGTTTTTTAACATAAAACTAATGTCCCTTTAAAATAATACATTTTGAAGGTCAGTCTTTAGACGGAAAATATTAAACTTAACAAAATCTCAATGTATCATTTGTAATCCAGACAAATCTGATAAATTTCAAGGGTGCTGAATAATTTTGCAAGCCACTGTATACACTGATGTGTATCTATTGCTAAAAGCACTTCTCTAAAACCCATATATGTTTTATAAGAGGTTTACATATGAACAAGATAAATATTAACTTTTAAATTTTAGAATGTTGCCGGCCATATTGCCTTGGCACTCTAGGGGCAGGGTGTTTCGGAACTTGGCG
This sequence comes from Galaxias olidus, assembly GCA_026901105.3. Taxonomy (NCBI): domain Eukaryota; kingdom Metazoa; phylum Chordata; class Actinopteri; order Galaxiiformes; family Galaxiidae; genus Galaxias; species Galaxias olidus. The sequence continues at coordinate 132,733 of JAPMUY010000783.1, forward strand.
GCACTGTATTAGTTAAAGCCCCTAGGTCTCAAAGGGTTAAACCTTTATTGGAGTGCCGTCTCTGCCAAATTCAATTGATTTAATAAATGAATTTGGACATGGCAATCCCTGTGTACTGAATATAACGAAAGGTTCCAGTTCATGTAAGTCCAAGACCTCTCAGTAGACCTCTGTATGCATTTTATTTCACTACGTAAATCTTGATATAAAACCTTTCTAGAGCTTTGGATTTTTTTAGGAGATAAAAAAAGATCGTTAGCAAAGACGTTTGAAAATTTAGTTGGTCGTCAATCCTAACTGCAGGTAAGAGTGTGTGCGACGCAGAACGCTATCAACTTTCTAAAACACCTTGAAAAAACCTCTGTAGTGATAAACTTAACAAATCAACGGATGGATATCAGATTTTTACTTTTCACTGGTATGGCTTGTTGAGTGTAGATTGATATCCAAACTGAATCAATAAAATTTAAATCAAACATTAGGTGAAAAGGGGGAATTGATTACTTGCCAAACCAGTTATCTTGTTGTATAGTGAATGGCAAGCGAAAAGCAGCGTGTATGTTCGCAAATACAAAGACACTTACATTAATAGAATCCAGCTGTTGCCTGAAGGCCAGCTCTGCTTCCTTGTTTGGGGAGAACATGCGGGAGTGTCGGGAACTGTTGGGTGGCAGAGTGGTGGGCACAGCAAAGACCCCACCATCTGAATCAGTGACTGGCACCAGCAAAGATCGCGGCAGGTTACGCACACCTGAAAAATGAACAGAAGTATGTTACATTAAAATAGAAGATAATGCAGGCACAATTGATTTAGATGAACATTCTAAAGTTAACAGATCGAAGCACTTATCTAGAACTACGCTCGGGAAATGTACTTATTGTTTAGAGAGATTCAAAATACCTGCTGCTCCACTTGCAGGTAGTAAAATCTTGGCACCTCTGATGAAAGCTTGCTGTCGACCAGAGTTGGGGCTACGGACCCCCATTATTGTGCTCTTGCCTGGGGGTGTGAGGGAGAGTGACTGTTCTTCTTGGGGAGACTTTAAAGGAGATACGACTGGAGAGCACAGATCCAAAACCTGGGAAAAAACAGGATTCAAACACATTTTCACAGACATAAAAACATGCCGGTTTATTCATAAAGCCTTTGGAGTAGAACATTTTGCTGTAAAATTTAATTTTCAGCCTTGTGTGTGTGTGTGTGTGTGTGTGTGTGTGTGTGGGGGGGGGGATTTACAGATTTGGCAGATTAATCCTCAATACCGTCTGCCCAATTCAAAGCTGCGATGCTATTATTTTAGTATGTACTTCTCGCTTTAGCTGGTCTTTTAAATATGGCAGTAGTAAATACTGTACTTCTATCAACTCGCGTTGGTTACTAACTTCCTCTATGTATAGACAATTTTGCACGCTCCGAATAGGTATCTCCAGGCCCGGCCCGTGGCATAGGCGAACTAAGCGGCCGCCTATGGCACCAAAAAGCCAAAGGGGCGCAGCAGTCAAGACTTGGAAAAAGAAAATTACTACACAGGGACAACACTTTGTAAACAACATTGCACGCGCCCCTTGATAGCTGCATTATTATCCCTGTCAGATCTAACAGTACGGTGAAACATTACTACAACATAACACCCAATTCACTGGTTCTCTCCACCGCTTCAATCCTGACCTTCGTTACTGTTGCCACAACCGTCTGGCGAGCCTTTACCTTAACTATCATAAAAGTGGAGCCTATTTCTTTACTGCTCATTGGAATTTAGGATGTATGAAGATGTCTGACGACCGAACCTAAGGTAAGTGACAATAAACGCTACGGTGAATGAATTACAGTTCAGCTGGCGTTTTAACGTCACAGCTAACAAACAAAACAAGAAAGGTGTATTCCTAATGTAAATTTTGTAATGGTTGGTGTAAGGATTAGAAGTTATTCAGTGGCGGTTATAGACCAATTTTACTGGGGGGCTAGGCTGGGGCCAGTTGTTTTGTCAGAGGGTCAAATTCGATCCAGGACAAAAGATGCAAGACAGTGTAGATAGAAGCTTTCACAAATGTTAGATCAGTAGCCTATATAATGTCTTGATAACCATAGAGCAAAAACAATGGAGAGGAACATTTATCAAACGATTAAAACATTCACCATTGACTGGACAGCATAAAGAGCTGCTGTGTTCCCAATTGATCATATATATATACTAATACAACTAATTTCGACTGAATATACGTCTATGTACCAACTTTTCCGCCAGCGCTAACCAAACCTACACAAGTGTTCATTCGCTAACGAGTCGAACAAAGAATGCAAATAAAATAAATTTTGGGCTATCTCAAAAGGTTTTTGGAACATAAATATACACATTATAAGCTATTGGATGCAGTATGCTGCACAATGCAATCATATGCACTGGGCTGCTGGTTAATAAGTCTGCTTTAGTGAGTTTGAAATGAAATGTTTAATTAATATAGCCTAGGCTATAATAACTATAGTTTGATCAGATGGACAATGTTATGATATGCATTATCATATACAGTGCATCCGGAAAGTATTCATACCCCTTCAGTTTTTCCACATTTTATTATGTTACAGCCTAATTCCAAAATGTATTAAATAAAAAAATGTATTCTCAACATTCTACACACAATACCGCATAATGACAATGTGAAAAAAGATTTTTAGAATTTTTTGCAAATGTATTAAAAATAAAAAAATTCAATATCACATGTACATAAGTATTCACACCCTTTACTCAATACTTTGTTGAAGCACCTTTGGCAGCAATTACAGCCTCTGATGCTTGGCATTCAGGCCAAAGAGTTCAATCTTGGTTTCATCAGACCAGAGAATTTTGTTTCTCATGGTCTGAGAATCTTTTAGGTGCCTTTTGGAAAACTCCATGCGGGCTGTCATGTGCCTTTTACTTAGGAGTGGCTTCCGTCTGGTCACTCTACCATAAAGGCCTGATTGGTGGAGTGCTACAGAGATGGTTGTCCTTCTGGAAGGTTCTCCCATCTCCACAGAGGAACATTGGAGCTCTGTCTGAGTGACCATCGGGTTCTTGGTCACCTCCCTGACCAAGGCCCTTCTCCCCCGATTGCTCAGTTTGGCCGGGCGGCCAGCTCTAGGAAGAGTCCGGGTGGTTCCAAACTTCTTCCATTTGCGAATGATGGAGACCACTGTGCTCGTTGGGACCTTCAATGCTGCAGACATTTTTTTGTACCCTTCCCCAGATCTGTGCCTCGATAAAATCCTCTCTCGGAGGTCTACAGACAATTCCTTGGACTTCATAACTTGGTTTGTGCTCTGACATGCACTGTCAACTGTGGGACCTTATAATAACAGGTGTGTGTCTTTCCAAATCATGTCCAATCAACTGAATTTACCACAGGTGGACTCCAATCAAGTTGTAGAAACATCTCAAGGATGATCAGTGGAAACGGGATGCACCTGAGCTCAAAATTGAGCGTCACAGCAAAGGGTGTGAATACTTATGTACATGTGATATTGTATTTTTTATTTTTAATACATTTGCAAAAAATTCGAAAACAAGTTTTTCACTTTGTCATTATGCGGTATTGTATGTAGATTGTTGAGAACATTTTTTTATTTAATCCATTTTGGAATTAGGCTGTAACATAATAAAATGTGGAAAAAGTGAAGGGGTATGAATACTTTCCGGATGCACTGTATATCTGCTGCAGCCTGTATTCACTGCAATTCAGTGACACTTGTCATTTTTGTGAATTTAGATAAACATTAAATTCATATATAACTATATAGCTCCTCAGACTTACAACATAATCATATGCACCATTGATGAAAATGACATTGAGGAAAAAAGATTTGTCAACTAAATTGTGTTTATTAAAAGAACTTTAGCCATGCCATTACAAAATGGGACTTCTGTGCCCCTCACCACTCTTCTTAAATGTCTTAAGAATTTGTCTATCAAATTTCTCCTGCTCACTGATTAAAGAAAGAAAAGTTGGATAGTTGCAGAGAAAATGGTATACACTTTCATGTCTGTTTTAGTAGTTTATAACATTAACTTAGCTAAGTGAATACTGCGTTGGAGAGCAATAACGCATGGTGTCGGTGCGCATTTTGAAATGTCGCCTAGGCCGAAAAGAATGCCAGGGCCGGCCCTGGGTATCTCCTACAGACGTGTATGGTCGATTCAACATGTTGATGTGGAAAACACCAAGACGACGACAATAAACTACCTAATCCGGTTAACTGTCGGAGCAGTGCGTCAGCCCATAAGGAAAATTTCATTGACGAATGCAGATTGAGTTTAGGTTGCTTATTAATCTGGGTCGGTAATTGTGTGCTGAAAAAAACGTTATTTCCGTTATCAACTTTATCTACTGGATAGGCAAGAGAATGTTCACAATGGCTTAACTGTATCTAAAATATTGTATGTAATACCCATTTCACACAGACAAACCGGTGTTTTCTCCGGGTCATTGAAGATTCGCACCACATTTTTGTCCCGGGAAAGACCTGCGTTGCCACCGTTCACACACACGACACGGTGCCGCAACCAGATCTCACTGCCAACAAGATTGTATTGACCTACGTTACAATGCAACATTGTGGATCATGATTCGTTGGTTTTCTCCACAGTTTTATTCCTTAGTTGCCGTTGTAATAGCCAAACGCGAGCCTTTGCCTTAAGTATTGTCATTTAAGCAGTCTTTTATGAGACACATTGACATTAGCTTACAAATCACAAACATGGCTACAGCACAACACTCTACTGTTACCTACTCCATTTTTTGATAATGTGTAAATATCGATTGTTAGATGTAGGCTAGTATACAGGATCCCAGTGTAACAACCCTTAAGGTGAGAGGCCTGTCTAGGGACAGGAAGCGCCGAAAAACACGGCCCTGAAAATATGGAGTGGAACTAAATCTGGAAACACTGACACCAACACAAGTGCGAAAAATAAACAATGATTTATTGTACAACATTGAAAAGGGATACCACAGCTATATGAACCGTGCCAAATCAAAGAAACAAACAAAATAGCTATGCTGCCTTACCATACACTTACTACAACAAAATACACGGGATGGCACAGTTCCTAAACTAATGAGTCTAAACAAAGGTTGAGCTAACACAGTACCAAGTACTGGGAAAAACAGGGAAAAAGGTAAGGAGCTAAAAATAAACACTATCGAATACAATCTGTATTGTATACAGAAACAAACACACTAATTAACACTGAGGACAGACTAAACGAACAGGGACAAACCCACTAACAAACATGACACAGAACACAAATATGTGTGTAGCAAGTCTGTCGCAATATGTTGGGTGAGCAAGTCTGGCGCAAGTTGGCTGCTGTGGTAACACTCAGACTGAGTGTCGTGTTTGATAGCTGTCGGTCCATTCGTTGTTCGTTCTGTGTAATTAATTGGCAACCAATTTGTGTAAAGCGCTATGAGTCTTCCTCTCCGGGAACCATCACCTTATCGTGGTGGAGAGGTTTGTGTGTCCCTATGAACCTGGGGGCTGTGTTGTCTGGAACCTTGTGTTCCTGGTAGGGTCTCCCATGGCAAATTGGTCTCGGGCGAGGGGCCGGACAAAGAATGGTTCAAAAACCCTCATGAATAGAACTACAAGAGAGCATGATACCCGGCCCGGAGGAAGCCCGGGGTCCCCTTCTGGAGCCAGGCCCAGGAGGAGGACCCGTCAGCAAGCGCCTGGTGGCCGGGCTTGCCACGGAGCCTGGCCGGGCATAGCCCGAAAAAGCAACGTGGACAACACCAACATCTCTTCTTCTCCGTCCCGTGGGCTCACCACCCGCGGGAAAAACCAAGGGGGTTGGGTGCGCTGCCAGAAAGGTGGCAGTGAAGGCAGAGGTTTTCGACGGATCGGACCCGGGTGGCAGAGGCTGGCTTTGGGGACGTGGAACGTTACCTCTCTGGGAGGCAAGGAGCCGGAGCTTGTGCGGGAGGTGGAGCGCTACCAGCTGGATCTGGTGGGGCTTACCTCTACGCACAGCCTCGGCTCTGGAACCTCACTTCTGGATAGGGGTTGGACTCTATTCTTCTCCGGAGCTCCCCAGGGTGAGAGGCGCAAGGCTGGTGTGGGGATACCCACAAGTCCCGGGCTAGGTGCCTCTATGTTGGAGTTCACCCCAGTGGACGAGAGGGTCGCCTCCCTACGCCTGCGGGTCATGGGGGGGAAAACTCTGACTGTTGTCTGTGCCTATGCACCGAACAGCAGTTCGGAGTATTCGGCCTTTTTGGAGACCCTGGATGGAGCCTTGTATGGGGCTCCTGAGGGGGACTCTGTAGTCTTGCTGGGGGACTTCAACGCACATATGGGCAATGATGGAGGCACTTGGAGAGGCGTGATTGGGAGGAACGGCCTCCCCGATCTGAACCCGAGTGGTGGCTTGTTATTGGACTTCTGTGCTAGTCATGGAATGGCCATAACAAACACCATGTTCGAACATAAGGATGCTCATAAGTGTACCTGGTACCAGAGCACCCTAGGCAGAAGGTCGATGATCGATTTTGTTATCGTATCATCGGACCTGAGGCCATATGTTTTGGACACTCGGGTGAAGAGGGGGGCAGAGCTGTCAACCGATCACCATCTGGTGGTGAGTTGGGTCAGGTGGCGAGGGAAGCCTCTGGACAGACCTGGTAAGCCTAAGCGTGTAGTGCGGGTGAACTGGGAACATCTGGAGGAGTCCTCGGTCCGGGAGGCCTTCAACTCACACCTCCGGCGGGGCTTCTCTGGCATCCCTGTGGAGGCTGGGGGCATTGAACCGGAGTGGGCGATGTTCAAAGCCTCCATTGCTAAAGCTGTGTCTGAGAGTTGTGGTCTCAAGGTCTTAGGTGCCTCAAGGGGCGGTAACCCTCGAACATCCTGGTGGACACCGGTGGTCAGGGGAGCCGTCCGATTGAAGAAGGAAGCCTTCCGGGACATGCTATCCCGGGCGACTCCGGAGGCAGTTGCAAGGTACCGACAGGCCCGAAGGACTGCAGCCTCGGCCGTGGCAGAAGCAAAGCAGCGGGTGTGGGAGGAGTTCGGAGAAACCATGGAGAAGGACTTTCGGCTGGCACCAAAGCGGTTCTGGAAGACTATCCGACATCTCAGGAGGGGAAAGCAGGGAACCATCCAAGCTGTATACAGTAAGGATGGGACGTTGTTGACCTCAACTGACAAGGTGATTGGGAGGTGGAAGGAACACTTTGAGGAACTCCTGAACCCGACAAACCCACCCTACATAGTAGAGACAGGGCTGGAGGATGATGGGGGATCGGCATCAATCTCCCTGGCGGAGGTCACTGAGGTAGTCAAACAACTCCACAGTGGCAAAGCCCCAGGGGTTGATGAGATCCGCCCAGAAATGCTGAAGGCTTTGGGTGTTGAGGGACTGTCATGAATGACACGTCTCATCAACATTGCGTGGAAGTCGGGGACAGTACCTAAGGAGTGGCAGACCCGGGTGGTGGTTCCCCTGTTCAAGGGGGACCGGAGAGTGTGTGCCAACTACAGAGGCATCACATTACTCAGCCTCCCCGGGAAAGTATACTCCAGGGTGCTGGAAAGGAGGGTTCGACCGATAGTCGAACCTTGGATTGAGGAGGAACAATGCGGTTTCCGGCCTGGCTGTGGAACAACGGACCAGCTTTTTGTCACCTATCCTGTTTGTGGTATTCATGGACAGGATCTCACGGCGTAGCCACGGGGGAGGGGGGCTGCGGGTTGGTGGGCAGAGGATTGCATCACTGCTTTTTGCAGATGATGTGGTCCTGATGGCATCATCAGTCTGCGACCTGCAGCACTCATTGGATCGGTTCGCAGCCGAGTGTGAAGCGGCTGGGATGAGGATCAGCACCTCCAAATCTGAGGCCATGGTTCTCAGCAGGAAACCGATGGATTGTCAACTCCTAGTAGGGAATGAGTCTTTACCCCAAGTGAAGGAGTTCAAGTATCTCGGGGTCTTGTTCTCGAGTGAGGGGAAAATGGAACAAGAGATGGGCCGGAGAATTGGAGCAGCGGGTGCGGTGTTGCAGTCGCTTTATCGCACCGTTGTGACAAAGAGAGAGCTGAGCCAGAAGGCAAAGCTCTCAATCTACCGGTCTATCTTCGTTCCTACTCTCACCTATGGTCATGAAGGGTGGGTCATGACCGAAAGAACGAGATCGCGGATACAAGCGGCGGAAATGAGTTTCCTCCGGAGGGTGGCTGGCATCTCCCTTAGGGATAGGGTGAGAAGTTCAGCCATTCGTGAGGACTCGGAGTAGAGCCGCTGCTTCTTTGCGTAGAAAAGAGCCAGTTGAGGTGGTTCGGGCATCTAGTAAGGATGCCACCTGGCCGCCTCCCTAGGGAGGTGTTCCAGGCACGTCCAGCTGGGCTGAGGCCGCGGGGCAGACCTAGGACCAGGTGGAGGGATTATATCTCCACACTGGCCTGGGAACGCCTTGGAATCCCCCAGTCAGAGCTGGTTAATGTGGCCCGGGAAAGGGAAGTTTGGGATGCCCTGCTGGAACTGCTACCTCCGCGACCCGACCCCGGACAAAGCGGATGAAGATGATGATGATGATGATGATGACTATGAGTCTTCAGAAAAGCGCTAAAAACTAAATACAATGAATTATTATCATTATTATTACAAATAGGGATACACCTAGCTGGGACAGCGAGCATTAAACCAACAGGAACTAACTAACCATCACAAAGTCCCCAAACAAATGCTCAAATCGCTCGCTCTGCCTTGGACAATAGGCAGAGAGGTTTTATGGTACATGGACGATCTGCTGATAGGTCCGTCAAAGGACGACTGATGATGCGTAATCATGGATCCAGCACCTTAACCCTCACAGGGCCGTACGCTTACTTTTTAGGTGCTAGCAAGCTAAAGATTTCAGTAGCACAGAGAAATATTTAGTAGCACACACAGGTAAGCGGTAACATGTTTTATCAATAAAAAAAATACCTAATTTACTTTTTTTGTGCGCCTTTATCTCTCTATTGCTTTTTGGGTAGGCATTTAAATGTAGGCTACTGTAAACGTGTGCAGAGACAAAATGAAAAACGAAAAAAGGAGGGGGGTGGGGCTGGCGTTATGGGCCATTACATGTCAACCTAAAACAATACGAACTATGAAAGAAATAAGAAACTATGAGCTAGACAACTCCAAGGACATTTCAACATAAAAAGCCAGCTACATGATTCTCAAGTATTTATTTATGACAACAATGCGGTGGAATGTTTCTGTGAAAGCGACGCCCCTGCTGCTAACGTTAAATTATGATGCACTCTACTCCTGCGCTCTCTGCTGTGTTGTAGGCTAATCTTAACTATAAGTTACATACCGTAGGCCTGAACAATTTCAACGATGTCTATCTCAAATACACTGCTCAAAAAAATGAAAGGAACACTTTGAAAACAGATCAGATCTCAATGGGGAAAAAAATCATGCTGGATATCTATACTGATAGGGACTGGGTAATGTGTTAGGAAGGAAAGGATGCCACATCGTTTGATAATTTTCATTTCCATCAACCTACAGAGGGCTGAATTCAAAGACACCCCGAAAATCTAAGTGAAAAAATTATGCGGCAGGCTAGTCCATTTTGCTGAAATTCCATTGCTGCAACTCAAAATGGCACTCAGTCCTGTGTATTGCCCCAACGTGCTTGTATGTATGTCGGGGCATGCTCCTAATGAGACGACGGATGGTGTCCTGGGGTATCTCCTCCCAGATCTGGACCAGGGCATCACTGAGCTCCTGGGCAGTCTGAGGTGCAACCTGGCTGCGTCGGATGGACCAACACATAATGTCCCTGAGCTGTGCTACTGGATTTAGGTCAGGCGAGCGTGGGGGCCAGTCAATGGTATCAATTCCTTCATCCTCCAGGAACTGCCTGCATACTCTCGCCACGAGGCCAGGCATTGTCGTGCACCAGGAAGAACCCAGGTTCCACTGCACCAGCGTAGAGTCTGACAATGAGTCCAAGGATTTCATCCCGATACCTAATGGTGGTCAGGGTGCCGTTGTCTAGCCTGTAGAGGTCTGTGCGTCCCTCCATGGATATGCCTTCCCAGACCATCACTGACCCACCACTAAACCGGTCATGCTGAACGATGTTACAGGCAGCATAACGTTCTCCACGGCTTCTCCAGACCCTTTCACGTCTGTCACATGTGCTCAGAGTGAACCTGCTCTCATTGCTGGGAGACACAGCAAACCTTCTGGCAATGGCATGTATTGATGTGCCATCCTGGAGGAGTTGGACTGCCTGTAATTGTTTTGAACAGTGTATATTCTTATCTTACAGCTTGTCACGGCAAACGTTAGTTGGCTAACTTACGAATTTACTGACGAGTCGGAAACTGGTTAACAGGCTTTTTTGGTTTAGGTGACGTGACCTTTTGTATAGATATGTGCAGCGCTCAAAAAGGCTCTCCGGCCCAACAACAACCACTTTCTCGTCAATAGAAGTGGAGCAGTGCATTACGTTAACTTGTAAAAAAAAATTTCAGCATTTTGGTTAATGTCTGAAAAGTACTGTCTTCTTGTATGCTCGTACTGTTCTGTTCATATGAATGGATAGCGCAACCCACACGTATTTTTATTAGCACCGCATAATTTTTAGTGGCATATGCTACCAAAACTGTCGCACTGTACAGCCCTGCCTCAGAACCTAACCACCCGCCGACGGAATCAAAATGCATGTTGTCTTTAAAAAATCGTCAGAATTACACCATTTATTATACTCGGAAAGTTTAAGAACAGACGTTCTCGTCAGACTGTAGACTTTCCTACCGTCCTTAAACTGATCATGTGCACAGAACACTTCAGTCAAGGGGAATAACAGAATATAAGCTTAAAATAGTGGTACTGAATCAAAATCACTTTATTTGAAATGTCTTACTCTAAATGTTGCCAAAAATAAACACTTTGCACGAACCAGATCCTGTAAAAACACTTAATTCCGCACTTCGCAGCGCAACTGGGAAGCCTTGAATGACTCAGCTAGCAGTCACGTGACAACAAACCAGCAAATCTTCAACTGGAGCAGAGAGGAGGGGAGCCTTAGAGAGATAAAAAATGTAAATAGTTCTATTACAGTTGATATGTTCGACTCCTCTCTATGGGAAACGCTCTTAGAGCATGCATCATGCACTGAACACTTATACCACAGCGCTTTGTAATCAACAAGGCTCGTGAGACTTTAAGGGTCATGCGCACCCACGTCAGCTACTCTAAATACAGTAGCAGACCCATCTCACTCCAGATTTTCATCATTCAGCCAGGTGTGAACATTAACGGTGTCCTCCTGTCTAGTGAACCTTATCTTCGGTGAAGACGCTGTTCGGTCAGAGGGTTTTATCCTTGCTAGCAAGGTAAAAAGTTCTCTTGCCTTCTGCGTTTCTTCTGCTTTCCGTTGTGCTACTTAACGTAGCACCACAGCAGGCGAGGTTTCTAGCCCCCGGTGGCGAGCTAGTTCCTTTCCACCTTGCCAGTTAGTCACTTTGTTCCTCCACGGAGTTTTCGTTGCGGTTTTTCTACACGTTTTTTTCCTTTCTGTTAGTTAGCAGCTTGTGCTTCGTTTTTTAACGTGTGCCTTGCTGTTTTCTATCAGTCCGAGTGTAGTCGGCAACGTGGTTAGTGTCACCCGTTTTGCATATGGGCCTGTGGGGCATTGCTAACCGCAAAGCTAGCTACTGCTAGGCTACTGCTAAGCTAGCGCCTGTGTGGTGGCTAGTTAGCAAACGGCCTCCTCGGTACTTCACCTTCTGTTGCTTCGGTGACCTCGTGGGGTGTTAGTTAAAAGCCTGTGCTCCGTTTCCAAACGTGTGCCTTGCCGTTTCCGAGTGTGTAGTAAGCGAGGTGGATAATCTCCCCTTTTTGTCTGCGGGCCTACGGGGTACCTCTAGCTACTGCTAAGCTAGCTCTCGGCGCTAGCTAGCGGCAGCTGCCTCACGGTGACGACGACCTTGTGGCTCTCTGAGCTAGCAAAGTTGTGCGCTTCTACCTGGTTAGGTTGGTTGGCTTGGGCTGCCGTTCCCCCTACCCAGTAGTGGGATGTCGACGTCCAAGGGGGCTAGAAAGAAGAGGCGGAGTGCTGCCGCTCTTCTGCCTGTTGAGGCTGCCCCGCCAAACGGAGATGAGCTCTCTATTGGGGAGCGCTCTCCTCTTCCCTCATGCCCGCCTGTCGTGGTGCACAGGTCCCCCGGGAACCTGGTGACCATAGCAGACGAGGAAGATGAGGTGCCAGTGTTCCAGCCATGCACTGCGCGAGCAGTGTCAGCTGGTTCACTGGGGGACGGACGTGCTCTCTCAGCCAGTTGAGGTGCTCTTGTCTCGCTACTGGGCCTTATCAACCTGGGAGGCATGCCGCCAGGCGTGCGCCTGCGTGGGCATCCCCTGGCCATCCCCATTGGCGCTTCCAGCATGGTCCTTGATGGATGGTCGTTTCATGCTGGTGGTCTCTTCTCTCCCGAGGAAGTCCATCCCATTGATGCCGGACTTCCTTTCAGATCTGCGCACCTCCTGGTCTAGACCAGCCTCTGCACGTGTGCAGTTGGCTGGATATAGCGCCATGAAGGTGCACGACCAGTCCAGGTTGGGGGTAGACAACCCGCACCCTTTGGAGCTTGTCGTGGCGGAGCACCTTGCCCCCACTACTTCCTCGTATGCTTTGGGAGCCCACCTCAGCAGCAGAGAGAGCTCTTTTCTGTACTGGGGGCATCCTACAACCCCTCAGCCTTGGAAGCCAGGAGTGCGAACGTGGTTTCGATTCTTCTGGCGTATCAAGCCGTGGTCCAGTAGGAGATGGCTGCGTCCGCCCTGGACGATGACATCTCCGAGCTGTGGGACATCAGCCGTATGCTTACGGACCTCTCTCTGCGCTCCCTCAGAGGAGTGGCAGCGCAGACAGGCAGGTCCGTGGCAGCTACGTTGGTGGCGCAACGTTCCTTCTGGTTGGACATTGCTAAGACCCCGCTTAAAAAGAGGGCTGCTTTCCTCAACGAGCCTTTGAACCCTGCTGGGCTCTTTGGCGCCTCGGTGGGGAAGCTGACGGCTCAAATGGAGAAGTGGAAGTTCACTGTCTGAGGTGGTACTCCATCCTCAGCCAGCTGTGCCAAGTGTTATTGCTCCCCACCTATTCACACTCGGGCAGCCTGTGGGTGCTGAGTGTGCAGAGGAATCATATTAAACAAAAAAAATGAACCCTATAAAGCCTCAGCTGGGTCACGCCTCTCCTCTCAGGGTTGTGGGCTACGGCTCACGAGCGCATGGGTTTTTCAGACCATAGAGTGCAGGTACAGACTCCAGTATCGGAGCAGCCCGCCTCGGTTTGTGGGGTTCATAGAGACTCGTGTCAGACGTGCTCGCCCCTATTCTAGCGGAGATATGCTCTCTCCCACAGAAAAAGAGGCTGTGAGCACCGACGGAGGCACACAGCGGGTTCTACTCGCAGTATTTACTGGTGCTGAAAAAAGAGGGGAGGTGGGGGGGGGGTACGCCCCATCCTGGACCTGAGACGATTAAACAGCCCATTTACTTTATTCCAGTTCAAAATGCTGACGATCAGAGGCCTCTTATGCAGTATCCGTCAGGGCGATTGGTTTACAACCATAGAACCAAAGGATGCTTATTTTCACATTTCGGTCCTCCCCGCACACAGGAAGTTCCCCAGGTTTGCGTTCAAAGGTCAGGTGTTCGAGTTCCAGGTTCTCCACTTCAGACTATCACTGGCACCCCGAACGTTTACCAAGTGCGCGATTGGTTATTGTGCGCAGGCACGAGAGAGGAGGCGATGGAGCACACGAGTGTTCTCTTGTCCCATCTAGCCTCCCTCAGTTTTGTGGTGAACCCCGAAAAGAGCTGTCTGGTTCCCTTCCAGTGCGTAACGTTCTTGGGAATAACCATCCGCTCGGTTCTGAACCGTGCCTTTCTCTCCCGGGACCGCGCCCAGACCTTTTACAAGTGTCTGGCCAGTTTTCCTCCGTATGCGGGCATCCCAATACTGGCTGGCCGCCAGAATGTTATGCCCCGCGAGGAGGCTGGCTTTATCCCTGAGGGTCACCAACCGCTGCAATTTGGCGCTGGCGGCGTGGTGGGACAGAGCGCTGCTGCTGACGGGCACCCTATTGGGCCCAGTAGTACGCAGGCGCGTAGTGACAACAGATGCCTCCCTCACAGGATGGGGGGGCGTCTGCAAGGGACGTCCTGTGAGCGGAGCGGGGGACGCGTCTCAACGCTGTCTCCACATCAATCACCTGGAACTGCTCACAGTCTTCCTGGTGCTGAAAAAATTTCTCCCGTTGTTGTGCAACCAGGATGTGTTACGGACAACACGACCGCGGTGGGTTTTGTGAATAGACAGGGCGGAACCCACTCCTGGACTCTTCACGAGTTGGCCAGGCAGCTATTGCTGTGGTGTGCAGTGAACCTGAGGTCGCTCAGTGCGACCCATGTCCCTGGTCACCTGAATACTGGCGCAGACCTTCTCTCCCGGGGAGAAATCCCGCCCAGAGAGTGGCGTCTGCATCCGGAGGTGGTACAGAAAATTTGGTGTCGCTTTGCAGAAGCGTCCGTCGATCTCTTCGCCTCGGCGGCCAGTGCCCAGTGTTGCCGTTGCGAGAAGCAGGCGCTCCTCTGGGCGTAGATGCTCTAATGCACGCGTGGCCTGCAGACAGGCTGCTTTACGCGTTTCCCCCTACAGCTCTGATCCCGGCCGTGCTGGCCTGTGTGAGGTCAAAGAGTCTGTCGCTGATATTAGTAGCCCCTCGATGGTTGACCAAACCATGGGCGGCGGATATATACCGCTAGGTGGTGGGGGAGCCTTGGCTGCTCCCGTTGCGCCCAGACTTACTGTCCCAGGCGAACGGCGAGAACCCCAGAGAGGCTGAGGTTGACCACTGACGGGTTACACCCCAGGGTGGTCGCCACTATTCAGAGCGCCAGAGCAGCGTCCACTAGGTCTCTGTATGACCTGAGATGACGCGTGTTCGAGTCCTGGTGCGAGTATCGGAATTTTGTGTTGTTCCAATGCGACCTGGGGAATATTCTATTATTCATCCAGGGGCTACTGGACAACGACAGAGCCTTTTCCACGGTCGAAGTTTACCTGGCAGCCCTGCAGGCTTGCCATGTAGGCTTTAATGGAAAGAAAGACTGTTGGTCCTCACCCGCTTGTGTCTCACTTCATGAGAGGTGTACGCAGGCTGCGCCTGGTGTCTAAACCACTCACTCCCTCTTGGGAGCTTGGGTTGGTTCTGGATGGGAGGTCTCGGGCTCCATGGAGTATTGCAGAATAAAGGCGTTGTCACTCAAGACGGCTGTGTTGTTGGCCTTGGCCACCTCCAAGCGTGTCAGTGATTTAAAGGCCCTCTCCGTTCATTCTTTGTGTACTCAGTTTGCCCCCGGAGATGCCAAGGTGACATAAAAGCCAAACTCAATGTTTGTGCCGAAGGTCCTGAGCATGCCTTACAGCTGTAACTCTATTGAGGTGCTCCGACTCCGTCCCGATACGGATCTGCACTCCCTGGAGTGGCTGTGCCCTGTACGCGCGCTGCGCTGTTACATGGATAGGACAAGGGGATCCCGTTCCACGGATCAGTAGTTTGTCTGTTTTGCTAACCCTTCCATGGGAAGGCGCTGTCCAAAATCAGACTGGCTAAGTTGCTAGTGCAGGCTATTCAGTTAGCCTATGGCACTATGGGACTGAATCGACTGTAATAGAACTAGGGGTTATGTATATAACCCAGGTTCTAATAAGGAGAGAAGTGAGGCGTCTGCCCAATGGCTGAATAATAATAATAATAATTATAATAATAATTCATTTTATTTAGTTTTTTGCGCTTTTCTCGAGACTCAAAGCGCTAAACACAAATTGGTCGCCAATTAATTACACAGAACGAACAACAAATGGACCGACAGCTATGAAACAGTCTGAGTGATACCGCGGCAGTCAATTTGCGCCAGACTTGCTCACCCAACATATTACGACAGACTTGCTTAAGACATAGGACACACAGACCGACTCCAGGTGAATTGGCGGTGACTGATTACAAGGCGCTGTGGTGTAAGTGTTCAGTGAATGATGCACGCTCCAAGAGCGTTTCCCATAGAGAGGAGTCTCACTTCTCTCCTTATTAGAACCTGGGTTATATACATAACCCCTAGCTCAATATGTATAACACTTGTGGGCATATGGAAAAATTTATATAGATTTCATCTTTTTTCAATTTTTATAAAATAAATTATCAAAGAAATTCAACTTACGTTTTGCCCTATTTGATTTATAACATTAGAATTTCGGTCGCTACCAAAATCTCATGACCATAGGTGAGGGTTGGAGCGTAGACCGACTGGTAAATCGCGAGTTTCGCCTTTCCGCTCAGCTCCTTCTTCACCACGACGGTCCAGTACAATGACCGCATTACTGCTGATGCTGCACCAATCCGCCTGTCAATCTCACGCTCCATTTTTCCCTCACTCGTGAACAAGAACCTGAGATACTTGAACTCCCTCGCTTGGGGCAGCAACTCAATCCCAACCCGGAGAGAGCACTCCACCGTTTTCCGGCAGTGAACCATGGCCTCAGACTTGGAGGTGCTGACTCTCATCCCGACCGCTTCACACTCAGCTGCAAACCGCTCCAGTGCATGCTGAAGGTCACAGTCTGAAGAAGCCAACAGAACCACATCATCTGCAAAGAGCAGAGAAGCAATTTGGAGGTCCCCAAACTGGACACACTCCTCCCCCCGGCTACGCCTTGAGATTCTATCCATGAAAATCACAAACAGAACCGGTGACAAGGGGCTGCCCTGGCGGAGTCCAACACCCACTGAAAACGTATTTGACTTTGTACAGAGTATACGGACACAACTCTCACTCCGGTTATATAGGGACCGAATGGCTCGTAGCAACGGCCCCGGTATCCCATACTCCCGCAGTACCCTCCACAGGACTCCCCGGGGGACACGGTTGTAGGCCTTCTCCAAGTCCTCAAAACACATGTAGACTGGATGGGCAAACTCCCATGCCCCCCCAAACATCCCCGCAAGGGTAAAGAGTTGGTCCACTGTTCCACGACCAGGACGGAATCCGCATTGCTCCTCCTGGATCCGAGGTTCGACAATCGGTCGGAGTCTTCTTTCCAACACCCTGGCATAAGCTTTCCCAGGTAGGCTGAAAAGTGTGATAACCCGATAATTGGAGCACACCCTCCGGTCCCCCTTTTTAAAAATGGGAACCACCACCCCGGTCTGCCATTCCAATGGTACTGTCCCCGACCTCCACGCGACACCGAAGAGGCGTGTCAACCAAGACAGCCCAACAAGGTCCAGAGCCTTCAGCATCTCAGGGCGAATCTCATCCACACCCGGCGCCTTGCCGCTGAGGAGCTTCCAAACTACCTCAGTGACCTATGCCAGGAATATTGCTGAGACTCCCCCCCGAGTCTTCCAACTCTGCCTCCTCCACAGAGGACATGTTGGCGGGGTAAAGAAGTTCCTCAAAGTGCTCCTTCCACCGCCCGACGATATCCCCAGTCCGGGTCAGCAGTTCTCTTCCCCTGCTCAACAGAGCCTGGGCCAATCCCTGCTTTCCCTTTCTGAGCCGTCTAACGGTTTGCCAGAACTTCCTTGAGGCCAACCGAAAGTCCTTCTCCATAGCCTCCCCGAACTCCTCCCACACCCGGGTTTTTGCTTCTTTGCCTACCGAAGCTGCAGCCCTCGGGCCGCCCGGTACCCGTCTGCTGCTTCAGGAGACCCCTGGGCCAACCAAGCCCGAAAGGCCTCCTTCTTCAGTCTGACGGCTTCCTTGGTCATGAGCTTTGGGTAGTGACCGAAAGAATAAGATCGCGAGTACAAGCGGCTGAAATGTGTTTCCTCCGTAGGGTGGCTGGGCTCAGCCTTAGGGATAGGTAAAGAGCTCGGTCATCCGGAGGGAGCTCGGAGTAGAGCCGCTGATCCTTCGCGTCGAAAGGAGCCAGATGAGGTGGTACGGGCATCTGATTAGGATGCCTCCTGGGCGCCTCCCGTTGGAGGTTTTCCGGGCACGCCCTACTGGTAGGAGACCCCAGAGTAGACCCAGAACACGCTGGCGAGATTATATATCTCGTCTGGCCTGGGAACGCCTCGGGATCCTCCAGGAGGATCTGGAAAGCGTTGCTGGGGATAGGGACGTCTGGACTACCATTCTAGGCCTGCTGCCACCGTGACCCTGCCCGGATAAGCGGCGTAAAATGGATGGATGGATGGAAATTGCAATGTCAAAAAAAAAAAGGATTCATAAAATCGTACTTCCCATGTCTTAGTATTTTTAATACTTTTGAAAGATTGATTTAAGACATTTTAATACCAATTAAGGCCTTATTTTTAGATTACTGAATTCAATGTCCCTTGAGACTTTATAAGGATCCGCAGGAACCCTGGTGATTAGCAGGAGAGAACAAACAGGAAGTGGATAGCGGACCCCTGAATGTATGGAATAGCAAAGGGGAAAACAGAAGGAAAGACAAGACAACACACATACACAATATAAACAATACGGACACAAAACATTGGTGGACGTAACAATGTCCACCAATGTCAAAAAGCGATAATATTATAAACAAAATACTTTATAACATATCACAGATTAATACAGTGCAGTGGTAGTTGGATATTGAGCTACTTACAGTAAAAGTTTGAGGAGTTGAAGATTGTGGTACACAGCTGCAGCATACCCACTTACGTACAATACACACCAGACGCAATGAGCTTGCCTGTTTTCGCTTGGTTCACCACAATTCCATCGCCTCGTCCACCAGGCTGACAGCTAGTGGGCATTTCTGATACATTTTACAGGCAGCAGCAATGTAGTGCTATGAACAAGCAAGTTTTATGTCCAATAATTCCAATCTGTCAAATTTAGATAATAAAATCCTTAATTACTATATTTATTATTATATTACATTATTTAAGACATCACATTTCTCTCCATCAAGTTCGTCGTGTTTTGTTGGCTTTGTGCACCGGTTTCATGCGCAGGACGAGTGAATACACTAGTGGTACCCGATTGGTTAAGAGAAGGATCTGGCTGAAGCGGAGTTCTGGCCTGGCATTTCTGCCTCCAGTGCCTCCTCATTATGTGATTGCGTCAGCATGACGCAATCGTATACTATTATCGTAAAGTTGTATTATTATTATTACGTGATTGCGTCAGCATGAATGCCATGGAGTGCACTTGTACACAGCTAATTAATCTGTCAACGGGTAATTTTTTTATTGTATTTTTTACAAGCTTAATTCGCCCATAGATAATGAATGGGGATACAGATTAGGCCCTCTGGTGGACTTTGAATGAAGGAACAATATGCTCCCCGTTCGAGTGAGAGTAGCATGGACTCAACGATAGCTCTACAAGTCAAACCAAGTTTATCGTAATTCACCAGATTCCACCGGCACTTGGAATAAACCTACAACATTGACAAGACACTGCGTACCAAATGTGAGTTAAGTTGTATTTGTTTAACAGCAAATTGAACCAAAGTTAGCTAGCCTAAGGTGTGAGTGCTGCGAGTATGACAGCTGGCACCATTTCATTTAGCTTATGATAGCTTGCTAGAATGCTGCATAACTACCTTCTTTAATGTCAAAATTAAGGCACTGGCTTATAACACTTATCAAGTGTTCCTCACAATGCATACGCGCCACAGTTAAAAAAAACAACAACTTAGTTTTGATTTAGTGAACTCTTAACCATCACAATTTGGATATGGAGTTAGTTATTTGCATGTATGTTAGCTAGCATGCATGTTAAGGCTAGACACTACAGGTGAATAGGGTAAAACAATTAACTAATATATATCACCATGAAACCTCCCCAATAGATTACTTACAATAAGTCAATACTTTTTTATATTACAAGTTTTCAGAAATTTAATGTTTCAAAATGAAAATTTGAATTATCTAATGAAATATATGCAAATTTGCATACTTTTTCGGAAAAAAACCTGAACATTGTATAAAGCCAGGTTCATAATTATTGTTTCATTTCGTTGACATATTAGAGGCACAGGCTTTTACCGAAGGATTTTTCGATATCTCTTTTCTTCACTACATAAATCTGAAAATAATGCCAACAGCCATAAAAACAAAATTTTTGCCATGTTTTTAGGAATAAAATGTTATATAAATCAGGCCATGAATAATATATTTACAAACCCTTCTGTAAAAGCCGTCAGAATATAGATAGGAACACAACTGGAAAGTATCGTGTATGTAAGTGCTACTGAAGTGGATATTTTGTACTCGGAGTAAGTCACAGTAAGAGAAAAAAACAATTGAGAAAACTGGTATGAGAAATCAATACCAGCCAATGAGAAAGCGTGTTTAGATGCAAACCCCCCTTTGCACTTTCATGATTGGTTGCTGAAACAAAGGAAATAACCATATTTAGATTTGATAACGTTGTGCTGTAGGAAATGAGCTTTACAGGGATATGCTACACTTATGGATTTGTTAAAACTATGCAAAACTAAAAGATCACTCAAACACGCCAACACTTGATAAAGTTATGCTACTTTTGCAGAGGTGGAGTCCACAAAATACTGTATAAAACACAATTTAGTGTAGTTTGATTTTTTACAATATCAGTATTAAAGAAGACTTGCTATAGAAGCAAAACAACCAAAAATCAGAAAATTGAGGAGTGGATCTCAAAACGTCATTTTTGCCTACCGTGTCTCGCCTTAAACGATACAGACGGAACTACTGGTGATGGGACTAGACTATGGGGTCATTATTGTAGAAAAACTATTTGCAAATGCGTGTGGAGAGTTGTGTATCTGTATCTCAATCCGTGCGCATGTAATCAGATTGACAAATGTGTACTAAGACTTGTGAATGTCTACAGCGATCTGCAAATGTGTATTTCGAATCCGTGCATGCGTAATCAGGTTTGCAAGTGTGTATAAAAAATATCCGTCTGTATGCAGATTTGCAAGTGTATTGAGAGTTGTATACGTGTGGACAAATCTGTGAATGCGTGCATAGATCTGTAAATGTGTGGACAAATCTGTAAATACGTACGTGGATATTAATGGCTAAAGGTTTAAGTATTTAAACAGATCTGTGCGTGGCGAGTCGTCTGTGTGTATGCCGAGGTTTGTCTGTGTGTCTCAGTAGAAATTTCCATGACTCCCAAAGTTTACTTCGACATGTAACATCCAATCAATGTGTTTAAAATCATGTCACATGAGCCGTTTATTTAAACATACACATTACATTAAGATACAGTATCAGATGCAGTAGGTCTATGCTGCACTGCATTATTGATTATACAATGTAATGATACGCACCAGGCTACTGATTAAAAGGTCTGCCTTAGTGTTTTTTTGTGTATTTAAAAATAATTGTTTCATTAATATGTATTAACTAGTTCGATCACGTGGACAATGTTATGATCTGCATTATCAAATATCATGCTGCAGCCTAGTTATATTCACTGTTGGTTTACACAGAAGACCATGTAAGTGAGAGATACCTGTAATTTTTGTTGTTGTGATTTTAGATATAAACGTTAAATTCATATAAATAATTTAGCCCTGCAGAATTACAGTATAATCATAATCACTATTGATGAAAAACAGAAGTTCTTTTGTGAACCAAAACGTGTTTATTAAAAGAACTTTAGCCATGCCATTTTTATAAAATGGGACTTCAGTTTAGTTGTGCCCCTCACCACTCATCTTAGATTTCTTTATAATGTCAATTAAATTCCTCCTGCTCACTGATTAAAAAAATAAAAGGATGTTACGTTAACTTAGCTAATTTAATACTGCGTTGGAGAGCAATAAGGCATGGAACAATAACTTAAAACGTTAATATCAATAGACATAGTCTAATGCCTATGTCAGCCATTAGACATTAGTCAGAGGAGGTTGGTATCCATCCTTCGCTAATATACTAACCTAATCTAATAACCCAACGTTACGTGATGGCTGAACAATAACTCTAGGAAAATAATTAACATACAGTTTGCCAATACTTTATCTTAGCCTATGGCTACGCATCAGGGGCAGCAGGGTGGTGAAACTGCCTGGCCTATGGTTTCCTTTGGCGTATATCTGCCTGTGCTCCAGGTCTGCATCCTCCCCCTTCTCATTCATTTTGACTGGTAGCTAACCAAGTTATTGACCACATTTTAAAAGTGTCAGCCATTTCACCTACAAAGCTAAATAAATATACTTTTTAAAAGCTGATTTAATGATCCTATGGTTTTTGGAAGGAGTCGAATCTAAAACTAGAAAATGCATTTCCCTGAGCAAATGGGATGTGATTGTGTTTCCACCATCAGCGAACAGGCAGTGCGGGTGGCCAGCCCCCTAAAATAACCTCTGCAGCACTACTACGTCCTCGTGTGTTGCTGGACAGCGCTGAACTGAACACAAGTATAAACGCCCACTTGGGGCCAGTTGCAACATCTGACTTCTTCCACTCATATAAATATTGTTAACTATATGTCATATGTAGTCATCTTTAAATTGTATGGGTAATTAGAAGACATATATAAGTTTAATATGTACAAGTTTGGCTGGTCTATATCAGTTAGTCTGTGAGTAACAGAGAACTGCAAAACGTGTTGCAACCGTCCCCAGTCTCCCCTACGTCCTTGTGTTAGCTCAACCTTCGTTTTAAGGCATCTGGTGATGGTATCACAGGTGGACAGTGCTGCAGACATTAAATCATCAGTAGTCTATTGTCTTAAGTGTTAATGCTTGTTCAATACTGATTATTTTACCACTGAAATACATTTTAAATAATCTTAATGAAACTGTGTTGCCACCTGTCTGTTCTGTTCACTCTGACACAGATTTGGCAGTTTCAATAGCGCTATGGAATTATTACCATGTCAACCTAAACATTGATAAGAAACTATGAGTTAGGCAACTGCAAGGAAATTTCAACATAAAAGCTACATTATTCTCAACTTATTTAACCATTTATTTATGTCAATAATACTGTGTTCCTGTAAAAGTGACGCCCCTGCAGCTAACGTTTACGAGGCACCAGACCACCCCATACAAAAGGGTGATTCTCGTAAAATATCTATCTTTGGATTTTCCTCAAATGCACGTAACACGTTCCCAAACATCCTCAGCTTCATGTTGAGACCCGTGAAATCGAGTTGACCTGAACTGTGACCTCTCTACACCTTTTACAATGATTTATAATTTTTGACGTTGGGAAAATCCCATAGGTTCCAATAATAATAATAATAATAACTTTATTTATATAGCGCCTTTCAAAACAGGGTACAAGGTGCTTTACAATAAAAGTAACAGTAAAAAATTGAATATAATTAAAACACTAAAATCACACAGTAAAATCAGGTCAAATAACTAAAATAACTACAAATTAACTAAAAAACAAATTTAAAAGGTGGCGGTTAAGAGAAGGCTTTAAGATAAAAGTGAGTTTTAAGAAGTTATTTAAAAGAGGAAACTGAGGTGGCGAGCCCGAGATCATTAGGCAGGGATTTCTAAAGCCTAGGGGCTCGAACAGCAAAAGCCCGGTCACCCTTCCTGCAGAATTTGGATTTTGGAACTATTAAAAGGGCCCTGGTGGAGGATCTCATGCAGCGATAAAAGCAGATCGAAGATATAGGCAGGCGCCAAACCATTCAAGGCTTTGAACACTAGTAGTAAAATCTTAAAATCAATTCTAAAACTCACAGGTAACCAATGAAGGGCTGAGGATAGATGTAACGTGGTCTCTTCTTCGAGTAGCTTATGCGTTAAAAACCTGGCAGCAGCGTTTTGAACCAATTACAATCTTTGGACGTTTCGCTTGCTGATTCCAGAATAAAGTACATTGCAATAGTCAAGTCTGGAGGAAATAAAAGCATGGATGACCTTTTTTTAAATCTGAATCTGAAGAATCTAAATTATTTTTCCAATGGTATTTTAGAGAACGCTCGTCATTTTTTACCTCAAATATCGAAAACAGCTTATCTTCAGATTTTGATGATGAAACTTTTTTGTGTATACCAGAGGCTTTGAATTGGATTTTAAAAACGAGTGAAATCGAGTTGGCCTTATATTCAGGCATGTAGGTGAAGCAAACAAGATAGTTTACAATACTTCCCGTTTACCTATCAATATACAAATTTAATCAGCTGAAGGCACACATGTTCAATGCAAGAATGAATGTATGGTTTGTTTCACATAACAGTTAATCGCCTAGTTATATTAAAATTAACAGGGTGCAGTCGGTGTCGTGATTTAGAACGCACCCTGTACTGAAATGTAGCCCTCAAAAGGCTGAACAAACATTATTTTCAATTAATTTCCTATGGATTCGCGCTAGCGTTCCACAGCTTGCGGAACCAACTGCGTTCTATTGTCCACCCTAACTATAGGTTACATAATGTGAACAAGTTCACGATGTCTATCTAAAATATATTCTTCTCTTACAAATTGTAGTCATGGCAAACGTTAGTTGGTTAACTCATTTTTACGTGTAAGGGCGACTGGTTGACAGGCTTAACATATTTGGTTTATGTGACGGGACCTTTTTCATGGATATGCGCAGCATGCAAATATTATTTTTAACAACACTGGCACAAAAATCATCCACGTTCTCGTCAATGTAGAAGTGGCAGCATGTGCATAATATTACGTTTACTTGTAACTTTGTAGTTTTCCGTTTAAATGAATGGATACCAGCGCAACCCAC